>LAPY01000145.1:95464-108007 GCA_000970635.1 Eragrostis tef | reverse complement strand
GAGGGGGGGGGGGGGGGGGGGGGGGGGGGGGGGGGGGGGCACGTGTCCTGACTCACAAAATATATCGATGACTACTCTTGGCACCTAATTCTCACCAATAATTCATCGACACCATAGGTTTGAAGCCGTACACCGATACAATCATGAGCTTCTCCTCCAATCATACAATCTATAATTAGACGCTCTGCCCCAGAACTCACCGCTCGCTCCCTATTGTTCATTTTCTTCCCACACTCATGTGGCTCCCTATTGTTCATTTTCTTCCCACACTCATGTGGCTCCCTATTGTTCATTTTCTTCCCACACTCATGTGGCTCCCTATTGTTCATTTTCTTCCCACACTCATGTGGCTCCCTATTGTTCATCTTCTTCCCTTACTTATCCCACCGAACAACTCATCGTGGAAGCTTAGATCCGGCCCCTCCCCTCCTTCTCTCGCTTGCAGTCGGGTTGGTTTGGGTGAAGGACTCTTGTTGTACAGGGTAGTTAGGTTCTTGTTCTACTAGTATTTAGTAGTTGTTGGAGCTTCCGTGTCCTGCTGCCCATGGCTGGCATGTGATTTGTAGCTTTGATGCAGGTTTGGTATTTGATTCAAGTCGTCCCCTATGGGTGTTGCCATGATGAAGTGTGTCGTCCCCATCGTCTTCCTCTCCGACACGTGTTCTTCACTCCTACTCTTCTCCATTACTCTAATGCAAGTTTTTTATGAAGGAGGCATGGTGATTGCCGGAATGCCACTAACGAAGAGCTTATCAATGGATGTTGTGGTTCTTCAAATCACGTTGATCATGCTTGGTTGCTTACTCAAAAACTACGGCTTCAACCCCATTCCCTCTCTAACTACGGCTTCAACCCCTTTCCCTCTCTCCTTGGTGCTGGTTTTGAGGCAACCCTTAGGTGGACCACCGACGAGTCATTCAACTAGCGCTGTTATGAGGCCTTCTTTCCCTCCGGTGGCTTGAAGATTCAATGCCGTACACACCAGCTAGTCCCTGCGTGGATGGAGGCGTCTTCGGTGGGTAAGGTATTGGAGCTTTGATTGATCCATGTCCATGCTTTCCTGATTCTGATTGGGATGGTTCTCCGATGAGATGGGTTTCTCCTCAAGCGTCGATTTTGAGCTTTCCATTTGGACCTAATTGTAACACGTAATTGCTTTTCTGTCCTTTTATTGTGTGGGAAGACTGTAGTAAAACTTTAAGATCTTGTAAGGGTCATACAAATCCTTCTGCAAATGTATTGAACGTTCCAGAAAAGTGAAGTATATCTAGCCCTTTTGGGCGTTCTGCCTTCCTGTACGTGTGAGACGGCGATGGTGGCGGCTACAAGCCCCACCTCTATGTGATGCTTTTCTTTTCAATTTCATTGTTCCCTAACAAAACTAGATCTAGGGACGCGATAAATCCTGGTTTAGAAAAAGGCAAATTTGTCTCTGGGACATCGCTCGTTTGCGTCTTGGTCTGTGTCACACCGCCTGGCACTGTTTTGTCCGATGCACATCCTGAAAACATGATTTTGGCTGGCACACACTGGCCGGATTAAATTAATATTTTTTGTCTGATGGAGGAGAGAGCGACAGCGTCAAAAGACACCGGTGCCCCTGATTGAGCTACTAGTCGTCTTGTCAGACTCCTCCGCTCGATTGAACCGAGCTCCACCGTCCTATCCCCAAGGGAACAGCAGCGAGGCCCCCGCGGTCAGGGAGCATTGCCGCCGCCGGTAGTGAGCTCGGCCCCCGGATCAAAGAGTGCCGCCACCGTCGACCACCAATAGCGAGCTCAGCCCGGCCATGGAGCTCAGCACCGATGGAGATCTCGCCGTTGAAGAACCTGCCGGCGCCGCCCCTCCTAATCCCCATGGGCATGAGCTCGTCGAGGCTTCCAATCCCCATGGGCGAGCTCTCCCGGCAGCCCCATCCCCACATGGCTCCTCCTCGGGGCGGCGGATTGGAGGGAGGATGTGGGTTGAGGTGCCGTGTGTTGATGCAGGCAGCGATGGAGAGAGACGAAGGGGGCAGCTCATCGACATCCGAGTCGGGGCACACAGGCAAGCGTGCGGCAACTCAGTCGTTGGCGCCGCGGAATTGGAGACGGGCTCCTGCGAAGGGGCAGGCTGGGAGGGCACGCTGCCCTTGGAGCTCGTCGGCAAATGTTCCTCTGGATGCAGACAACAAACAGAAGATGGAGTCGAGTTAGAGACGAAACGAGCTAGGGATTTGATCGGTGAAGACAGACGAGACGAGGGGGCAGAAGAATCGCCGGAGAAGAATCGCAAGGCTCGGTCAGGGCACCGAAGTCATTTACCATGTGTCCTCTCTCATCCTGCTGAAAAAAGGCCATTGTTTATTCCATGCGGTGTGTCCTGGGCAAAGTCAATTTTTCTCGGTGTGAGCCAGCCAAAATGGCTTCGTGCGGTGTGTGGGAGACTAAGCCATGAACGAGGGATGTCCCTCGGACAAATTTGCCTTAGAAAAACCAGGTCCAGGTGTTGCATTGGAGAATTCTAGATTCGAGGGTGCAACGAGCCATCGCGATCTCTAGCACTATGAGTAGCTAGAAAAATCACCTTCGGACGTGATGTACACGATCGCGAGTTGATGCAGGCGCAAGTCGATGTAGTGACGACCAAGACGTCGTGTAGTCGTTCCCGTTTCCGTCAACAGCATCGTGTTGGCGCGGACGTCGATGTCGTCGAGCACGGAAATCAAAGCGGCTCGATTCCTGATGTCAACGTGAATCCTGAGGCGGCGGCTTCTGGACTCAGCGACTTCTCCTTCTCGGCGACTTGACTTGCTAAGGATTGAGCGTATTGATAACGTGTTGCAGTAACGCTATCGACGGGTAGGAAACAACACACAAAGTACACAAGTGGCAAGATATAATGTAGGGTGGAGCCTTTTTTTATTATTCAGAATAAACTGATGATTACAATGCTTGGGGTACTCCACTATTCATACTCGAGGTGGAGGTTCTCCTTTCCTACTACGATAGAAACTCCTTTGGTATATTACCCACATCTAGACTTAGAGTAAGATAGATTATTCTAAAACTTTTTTTCTTAGTCCAACTAAAGTTATTACTATAATAGTTTTAACGGAAGATAGAGTACTTTCCTAGTGGCACAGATAGATGGTACCATAGATATCAAAATCCGCTGCCACTCAATTATAATGTTGATAACACTGTACATTTCGAGGGACCATAAGGATAACTCTTATTGGAATACAAAAGCAGTTAGATTCAATCTTGTCATTTCCTCTTTATTTTTTTTTATTTTTTGAACTATTTTATTACACTATAATCAGTAGAAATGCCTCCCGTTATTTTTAAGTCAGATTGATTACCCCGTGCTAGTGGTGAAGATGAGAGGAAGCTTGATCATTTTCAGGTCGTGCGTTTGTGGCTTTAGCCTTTATGTCATCACGTCACATTAGACTGATGATTTATGTACTCTGATCCATTGTGAATGAGTATCTGCGAGGTGCTGAACGCAGATTCGTTCCGGCAATATCTGGATTAGCCTAGTCTTACTGGGTCTTTCATTTTCATTTAATGAGCTGTCACATTAGATAAAATGGTGAAATGACAAGAGTTTTAAGAAGAGAGAGAAGATTTGCCTTTCATTCTAATAAAAGGCTTGTGGCATTCTTCCTAGACAATGAAAGTAAAATAAAAATGCATTGAGCATCTTTTCTTTCATTCTCCACTATTTCTTCTAATCATATGCAGCTATTTACTATTTTGACTCTTCTATGAAACCGTGAAATGAAAATGTGGATTGAGAGATGTAGTTTCATTTCACATAATAAGATTGCAAATCAGATGTGTAATACTTATAAACCGTGAAATGAAAGCCTCCATTGAGACTGGTCTTAGTAACACTACTGTGTCAGTACTTTGCTAGGAGTCAGTGCCTTCATGCTGTTGTCAACGGTCAAATAATGATGTTTAAACCCTGATCTGTAGTCGCCAACGGGAAACGTACGAATGTACGATGAGTAGCCTCAAGCGCAACTTGCAAGGTGGTACGATTGTATGAAGTATGAACAACAGTACATGTTTGCTTCTGCTTCGCAAATTTCTCTGAATGCTCGGCCCGTCGTTTCAGTATTTCAATTTTCACCAATTGAACCCCTGTATCCCCGCGTCTGCATGCATGGTACATCACATGTTATCTTCATCTCTTTTTTTTTAATGTAAAGAGAGAACTTTATTGATTACTCAAGATTAGGATTACAATCAGAAGCAATCAAGTGCTCGATACAACGAGGAATGCGCCCTCTCCACACAGCCGTGTGCGTGGTGCGCTTCGCTAATTGTGCGAGCTCATGAGCTATGGTGTTCTGTTTTCTCCTCACAGCCAGAAAATTCACATCCGGCAATTTCTTAGACAGGCTCTTCGCTTCATTTATTTTAAAGCTATGAAGCGACCTATCTGCTTCTGTTGCTTTCAGCGTAGCAACAAGGCCAGCACAGTCTGACTCCAACATAATCAGCTTCCTGACCCACTCTGTCGCGAGCCGGAGCCCTTCCAGGCAAGCTTCAATCTCTGCTTCCTCTGCGCTGCTGCATCCGAACAACACTCGCCGCGCTGTCCGAACATGTTATCTTCATCTCGTGATAATTGACGCGTCCATGGACCACGATAGCATGCGTGGTGCTCCTTGTTGAAGTTTCTGTTCGATGATGACGATTCGTTTCTTGCCAGTCTAGTGCTAACCCATGGAGGCCTCCCGGGAGCTGACTGAAAATGGCAACCAATGCTGGAGCATCTATTGATCTCATGTGCACGATGCAGAAAATGATACGGAGCCGACACAGGGAAGATCAATGTTTGTTTCTGGAATCAAATCCCGTGCCCTCGTGCTAACCATACCTTTTCTCCACACGATCAAAAGGGGAAATGTGAGGAGGGGGCGTGTAGCACCTGATCGATGCGACTGATGACAGTATCATGTTCAGGTTCAGCATGAGGAATAGATTAGAGTACTCGAGACTGGGGTCTCTGCCTGCATTATCTTTTCTGTCCTGAAACGAGTGTGATATCTTGTGTCGCAGAATCGTATCATTCTGCGCCCTCTCTTTCCAGCGTGTGAAGTTTGTTCTTTATTATCTGTGAAGGCCATGCGAATCAGGTCTAGTTAACAAGATATGCGTGATATTACAATCGCTTTTCCTCTGAAGAAACGTGCGGTTCATCACCAGGTACAGACGTCCCTTCGCAGAAGATGCTCGGTTCAGTACTTCAGTCCACAGCTCCTACCTGCCCAGGCTCCTGAACTGCCGCGCAGGTGAATCCTATGGCAGCCTTAGATGTTTGTAATGCTCCCTGAGGATCAAACTTTTTAACAAACTGAATTTCTGGTGAATTCATGTTCTTCTGTGTTACACGAAAGATCGAGGAGCATGGCATCAGTTTTCATATTCGATTCTAAAGTTAATCTGATGGCAGCTGAAATGCAGGCCGCTAAGACCAGCAACAGTGTGTGCTTGAAAACGGTGCCTGAATTCAGACTTCAGAGATGCAGCTGTTGGTGTTGGACCCTGGGCCTTTTCTCGGCTGGTAGGACTTCAAACAAAACTTATTCCTCTTTCATTCTTTTAAGTTCACATTGATCAAGGTTGGTGATCTTTTGTTGCCAGATCGTGCTGATAGTGTCTACGTATAAACAGATCCGTCCTCCCAGAGAACGTGCACTCACTATACTACATTTCTAAGTTCTGAAATTCCCTGCCCCTCATGGTGCGTTCTCTTGAGCTGGTGCAATCATCCATCATCCATGCATGGCCACATGGCTGGAAGCGACACACACCTGCCCAAGTTGGCTGCGGCTTCGCATCTCATCACTGAGGCAAGAGCAAGAATGCACGAGTGATGATAAATCGCTGCTAGCTACAAAAGAGAAGATACACAGATATATATAGTTCAAATATCGTATCAAGGCAGGATTCTCAATTCTTGTCCTCAAATAACTCATACATTCATGTTTGTGCTTGTCCTTTCAAGATACCACTAACATTTTGAAACAACCTGGACTCCTGGTAAATTCATGCTCCTCAGCTGTACCAAACGATACACAACCCAAGGGATTCCAAAAATATTCAGGCCTGTGTATCAGTTTTCATATTCGATTTTGAAGTCAATCTAACGAGTGACGACTTGACAAATGCAGGCTGCTAATTTAGGCGAATTCAGACTTCAGAAATGCAGGTGTTGCCGTGTTGGTGTTGGACGCTGGGCCTTTTCTCTGATGGTACTACTGAAGGCAAAACTTTGTCATATATTTCATTGATCTAGGTCGGTGATCTTTTGTTGTCTTGGCATGCTGATGATGTCCTTACGCAAACACATCCGTCTAACCAGAGTACTGCAGTTCTGGTTTCTGAAACCCCGGTTGCCTCGCTTCGCTGAGTATGCTCTTGTCATGATGTCATCCATGCATTGACACGTGCCTAGAACTGGAAGGGACACCGGACACGCAGCTAATAAGGCCAAGTTGGCGGTGGGTGTGCACCTCATCATTGAGGCGATCCGTCCATAGGAGTAGCTACAAATAAAAAGACACGCAGATCATGAACTATACTTTAAACATGGTATCAAGGCCCCATTTCACATCGGTCGGGATAAGATTCTTGATTCTTGTCCTCAAATAATTCAGGCATTCATGTGTGTGCCTTCTCCTCCCGGGCTACCCTCAACCAAAAATGTGACAAAATGTACTGAACTCTGTAATGCGCAGTAGTGCCACACTGAACAAGTGGCCTTGGAAAAGAAAAGGAAAAGGGGGACAAAACGCTGAACCTAGTGACCTTACTCTCTGGGTTACTAGAAGTATCACATACTAAAGATTAACGGCCCCTAAAATTTGGGAATAAGAATTAGCCGCCCTTTCAGTGCTCCAATGGACAAGTGTCGAGCGACAAGATGAGTTGGTGAAAGCAAACAAAATTATCGTAAACCCCACTCGACCCACTTGCTACTATTTTAGCACAGTAACATCATGTTCGTCAGCTGCCTGATTGGTCATGAATAACGCTAGCTATTTGGTTACAGTTTTGGTGATGGTGGTATAGTTTTCTTAAGCTGACAGTAATCTGCCATTAACTGAAACCAGTTTGAAATAAGTATGTCCGAGCGACATGACGAATATCGCAATGTATTTTTCCCATGTCTACTGCATAATGTCTAGACTTTTTATACGAAAATAATAATGTTTAGACTTATGGGATAATATATCAACCTGTATAAAACATGCATGCTACTTGTCCACTGGAACACAGATGCATACAGCTATCTGCTGATCGTTACGCATACGAACTGAGCATTCAGGGCTTCAGGCCTTCATGCGCATGGCCGTTCGAGAAGCATGTGTTCAACTGCAGTACTCTAGCACCATT
Source organism: Eragrostis tef (assembly GCA_000970635.1). Lineage (NCBI taxonomy): Eukaryota > Viridiplantae > Streptophyta > Magnoliopsida > Poales > Poaceae > Eragrostis > Eragrostis tef. The sequence continues at coordinate 100,610 of LAPY01000145.1, read as the reverse complement.
AGTAGTGTATCTCATTAAAAAAATCTAGAGATCTTCATGTGACGGCCGTACACGCTGCGTGTATGGACGCGCAGCACATGTCCTTGTGATGCACGAGATATATCTATCTGCAGGCTGGTTTCTCCAGGAAAGAGCAGCAAAGACAGACGGAAAAGGGGCCTGCTCGTCCATGGACCACGAGCCCTAAATCTTTTTGCGCATCGCTTCATTGTTTTGTCCTTGGTTCGCATGCAGATCATAGCTGATGTTTGTCTGGTTGTCTTGTTCTTCGTCTTCCACCTTCCCTGCCGCGCGTCCTGCTCAGTTTGTTGACCTTTGGCACGTCGAGTAGCCGCGCGCAGGTAGGTTCCCCGGTCCCCATCATCTATCGTCACCACCCGAATCGGCGCACGATCCAATGCATACTAACCATGAAAGCGACGGGACAATTCGAGTGGTTTTGCTCGATCTCGCTCGCGCCGGCATGCAGCGGCTGGTCAATGGCCGGCTGCTCCGAATCCTCTCTCTCTTCAGAAAAGCGTCGAGAGAGCTAGCTAGCCAGGACGGACGGATCGATCGAAAGGCGCGGAGAGAATGAAAGAGACCACGGCGCGCGGCGCGAGATGCACGTTCTCACGTGCCTGCGAGATGATCACAAGCCGGGCGCCGAGGTGCACTGAACACTTGGAGTTGCGCTGCTCCGGATTGGGATCCGCGGAGACGGACGGCGATGTACCAGCAGCGATCGGCGCGTGTTGAGCACGGATTTCGTGCAGTGTCTCGAGCTGGCATTATCGTCAACGTTATCGCAAACAGCATCTTCCATTGTCGCAAGTGGTACGGACTATACGTGCCACCAGGGGAGCTGTGCATGTGCAGGACGAACTCTTTTTTTTTTCCCGAGGAATGCAGAATAAACACCTTTTTTGGCGAAAGAATAAACACTTTTTTTCTGCCAATCGATGCAGGATAAACATTGAATCATATATATTTTTCAGCGGGCTAATCATCATCTCTGTCAGCGAAGAGGATCCACGGTCGAGGCACAGCTTGTGCAACTCAGCCATCAAAAAAGATTGAATCGATATTTTGGACCAGTTTGGGTTGGAAAAAGAGCTTCATGTTACTAATTCTGGGAACTGAATCCCTAAAATTCGTGATGAGATTCACCTGATGTACTAGGTCGTCGTCGTCCCCTTCTAGTCTATTAGACCCAGACGAACCCCGCATCGATAAAGCATCCCAAACCACTACATTTCTGAATATTTATTCCTAATTGGTCGTCGTTCACGGCGAATTCCAACATCTTTAGTTTCCTTTATTTCAAAAAGAAATTAAGATTATGCGCTAAGCTGAATGTGACAGCATCAACGGAAACAAATATAATAGGGCAAGTACAAATGTAGATCATTGGTGTCCGTGTATGATGGCGTAGGCTGAGAAGGAAATATTTGGCAGGTGTGACACGGTCATGAACCATTCAAAAGCGTAGGTTGTTTTGCTAGCTGAATAATTAATTGGCCGACTGAAAATTCAAGCCCTGCAGGCCACTTTCAGGTCGATCACTTGGCTGATCAATAATTTGTGATACTTGAAAGCACGATATAGTTTATGATTAGCTTAGGTCAACTGTCTGAAAAATTGTTATATGCATGTATGTATGACGTGATTGCGAGCTTATTAGGATGTATTGATATTTGATAATTTGTTCATGTTAGAAGTGGAACCTACTAGATTCTGCCAGAGGTCAACAACTTGCAGTGTATGAAGCTGCAAACAGAGCCTCATGAGATTTGTTATACTTCGTACAACTTTGTTAACTCCTGGTTATTTGCATTATGGAGTTTCTTACATCATTTACCGTTTGGACAGATGATGAATCCTGAGGTATATTGATCACGAAATTCATTTGAAATACTTTTCCCCACCAAGTCCTGTTGAGTTTGTATCAGATAATATCCCCGCGCGCTCCAATGATTATAGAGGGGGCATGCATATGTTCTTACCACAGTTTTGAGTTCTAATCACAATAACACTCTCACTTCTGTGATTCAAAATTATTTTTCAAACCAAGGCAGCTCTCGTTAGGGGCCGTTTGGCACTGTTTATGGGGCTTCGTCTTATGCCCATTGCTAAAATATTTCCGTAGCTACAGTGTCGTAAGCCAAAAAAAGCCATACTTATTTTGTTACATCTTCGATGAACAATATTTTTGTTGTAGTTACAATACCAACAAGTGCGACGAAGTGCCAAACTACCCCTTAGGCTTTCACGATGGATGTGAGTAACCGAAAAGACTTAAAGCCTACTCAATAGTTAGCAATAATAATGATTGACAAAGGAAATTATGGTTCTGACATCTTTTGTGTGCTAATTCTTCTAATTTTTGGTTAAATCATGACTGAAATGTTTTGTACCTTCTATAACACTGCATGGTGTACCTAGTAACCTGGGTGTGCAATGGCCAAAAGAAGAGCAGAGGCGTGTTACTGATAGAAAAGATGAAACCTTTTAATCTATTGGTTTTTTGCATGTTTGGATATGTGGTATTTTTGGAGTTTTCTAAGATACCATGGTGTTTTTTTCATTTGCGAGGAATTTTTTCTTCGCGAGGGAGATACCGTGGTTTTCCAAAAGCACCATGGTATTTTTACTAGCTGGTGGAGGCAAATGAACTCCGAGCCACTCCGGGTTTGACCACATCATCCGCCTCAATAGAAAGCTTAGAGACGTCTCTTCCCTTGGTCGAGTTTTATTTATTTATTTATTTATTTTTTGACTAAGCTGTTGGATCGCACGCCTACACGAGACTGAGATAAATGCAATAACAATATACACGGACTCCCACTTAACCCGACTTCGAACCCGGGCCGCCACGGCGCGCTACTCGTAAACGCTCGGTGCGGAAGCGAAGGCCCCCTCCGGCCACACGCTGGTCTCCTCCCCGCAGATAAAAGAGTGAGACAGCATCGTGTGATGTGGCGAATGACATGGTTAGATTTGGCAGATCCAATCAGCTTACAGGAAGCAGTCAGATCTCAGCTTATAAAATTTGGTAGAGAGAAAAACCGGGTGAATCTGTTGCTTCCCTCTCTTCTCCTCCTCCTCCACCACCTCAATATATTCGCCGCGGCCCACGCCTTCCTCCGAATTTCCCCATCTCCTGCGCGCCGCTGCTGTCGTCTCCTCCCAGTCTTGTCCTCCTGCCACTCCTCATCGCTGTGCTCCCCTCCCTTCTTGGATTGCGGCTTCTTGATCATTGTGAGAAAGGTGAGCGAACCATCTTCCCTCCCTCCCTTGTTTTGCGTTCTGTAGATGTGTATGTTCACGGATGCTCAGTTGTTTTCCTTTTTGTTTGCCCGGCATGCTGATTCTTGATTCGTGCTCTGTGACAGGGCCGTCGATAACGGGGGCTTTTGCTGAGGCGAATTGGTTTATTTTCTATCTTCTTGCGCGTTGGGGGGCGGTTCAGGGATGGGAGGAAAGCAGGGGCTGCTTCACCTGGCCCGATTCCAATCTCTTTGAACTTAGATGGATGCATCTGTACGTACAGCTCATGAATTCGTTTCCTGTTGCCTCCTTAATCTGGTTCTTCTCATGTTTCCGTGGCGTTGTGGTGGTGCGTAGGTGAACGCGACGAAGAAGGTTAATCCCTGCGGAAGCACTGGTCACAGCCGCTGCGGAGAGGCGCATAAACCGGTTTGGCGCTGTCGTATGCGAGACAAGTCCTTGAAAAGAAGCAACCCCTTCTCACTTCAGGTTACTGTTGTTATCCACTCCTGCGCTTACTTGTCTTTTTCGGGTATCAAGTGATAGGAGTGTTATCGTTTATGAATCTTGGTTGCTTTGTTGGCGCAAAATATTGTGAGAGCGGATCTTGTGGAGCTTGGTTGCATGTGAGATGTATTCCACTAGTATTCCTTTTCCAAGAACTATGCAGTTTGCATCCTTTGTCCTAATCATGTCTGTTAGCTTAACAACAAGGACTAACGAGTAGAGAATGCGTGCATATATTCTTGGCAAGAAGGTACTGTTGTACAACTCAAGTACACTTTTCTAGAGGAAACAATTCGGGTAGATATAATAATATTCATGGGATTTGTTTTTTCTCAAAGAAAACTTCATGGGATCGAGAAAAGGCTAGCTATGCAACCTGCACAGATCATATTCAAGGTTTCTCGTTGTTTCATGGCAATCGGAATGTAATCGGACATGCAATTTTTTCCTGCTCAATTGGTTCGAAGTATAGTCAAACAAACTTCCTACTCGACTCCTCCATGGTATCACCAGACTAGAGACGTGACTTGTTCGCATGCCATCACTTACAACTCTCTTTCATTGCTACAACTTGTTATTACTGGCAAGAGTATAGTAGATTTATAATCACCTCTTACATTATCATTGCTTGGGAACAAAGATGTCTTCCATTCTCAGAGTATAATATTTATTCTTTTACAGCAGTTTCATTACTAAGCAACTATGTGATTTGCGGTATGGTACTTGTATTGGAGTATTTGAAATATTTGGTGCTAGTATTGCAGGTTTGGTTTGCATTCCCGTTCAAGTATAAAAGAAGCTGTACTTGGCATGGCATTTGAATAGCATCAGGACCTTGAAAACAAAGTGTTATTGGTGTTATACTTCACAAAATGATGGTGGACGAAGGACTGTTTTATAAGAGCAATAGTGATCACAGCATCAGCTCTGATGAAGAAGATACGCTTGTCCGGAGCTATAGCAATCTTAATGTAAGCTTTGGATACCATTGTGATTCTTATCGGAGCTTGTATCCTGAAAATGATCATGGGAATGGCATCTCTCCTAAGAAGAAATTTGGAACTAGTACCATGATGGGGTCACGAAATGGCTCATTTACTTGTTTATCTGGTGCTGCAATCAGTGCAAATTTCACACTGGCCAATACAAATATTTGCAAGGGCCTTATTGGTGAAGAAATTTTACCAGAGCTGGATTCTCCAAACTCTTTCAGGAAAATTGTTTCTTCTCCATCAATGTCAAGATTGGACTCGTTATCCAATTCAATAGGCAGCCCTGCATCACCTGAGAGCTCCATATTTGAGATCAGTAAAAATATTTGGAGATCAAGCGCTCCAACAACTGTATCATCCAATTTTCTGACCAGTACAGAGGTGAAAATGGCTGGTGG
>LAPY01000145.1:20905-46792 GCA_000970635.1 Eragrostis tef | reverse complement strand
CTAGCTCCAGGCCCGAACGCCCGGCGCCGGCGGCGTGTCCCAACGCCCTGGGCTGCCGCGTCACGCTCGGTGCACTGTTGCGACGCGAACGACAAGTGTGTGCGTCTTGCGTGTCTCTCCCAAGAATTAATACCGGCCATTTCGGCTGAAACTGCTGAAAGCGAGCAACAGCACGCACAGTGGCCAGCTCTTAAGGAAGACACTGACTGCATGATCGCAAAATTATGCTGTTAATGACCTGTCCATTTCTTGGATCTGCTCATCCGCCATGGCGTGACGGATGATGAGATGGCATGGCCGTGGATTGTTCCACGGCGTGGACGCAACCGACACGGAGGAGCACAGGAGCCGTGGTACTACGCCCCACTACGACGTCTGACGGGAACGGGATCGGATGCCTCTCCTCTCTCGCGTCCGTGCCGTGCTTTTCAGCGTCATGTGCAGCGGATCCGACATGTTAGGCGTGGCGCACAGCGCCGTGCTTACTGGTACCAGTAGTACGACGACCTACGAACAGCCGCAGCCGTACGGGGACGAACTGTTTCTTGATTAGAGGAGTCTCGTCGGAATGAAAGAGCCGTGCCGGAACAAGCAATCACATGGCGGATCACATGCGTTCAGTTAGCAGTTAAGCTGAAAGCAACAGGGCCACGCCCCGTCAAACACACGAGTGATCAACGTAACAGTCGAGAAGAATCAAGAGCTAAGTGAGTCGTGGACTCGTAGTACATGCTTTGCTTTGGATGGGTACCCGTCGGCATCGACGGATGGGATCAAAATGTTTGATGCAGGGAAAGTGATCGGCGAACAAAGCGTGACGGGTACGACCGGCGGGGGAAAAGAAAAAATTCGCCGCGTCGCCGTCGTCGGGTCGCTGCCTGCCTATCTAGCTGCTGCCGCTGTGTTTTCGTTGTCCGTGTCGTGCGCGCTTATCGCCCGTGCGTGGCTGCGTGGTTCGCACGCAGGTAAAACTACAAACGGTCGGTCCCTCTCGACCGGCGTGACATGCGTGATCCGGAATTCCTCCCATAACTTTCTTTCTGGGTGTCTGACTTTGCCGGCGTCACGTCCCGGACAGCGAAATGTTTTGGTTTCTAGGGCTTTACACCACGGACGAGTTGCCGTGCTGGAAAGGAAATTTCGAGGGAAGTAACAACAAGTCAGGAAAACATGTGGCAGATTAATTATTGACCTGATGAGTAAACATGCCTGTTCCTTTCAAGAGGAATCCGAATTACATGTCCCGCATGCAAATCCAGGTCTGTCTAGTGCAGGGTTTGCAAAACCGTCGGTTACCGGTCGTCGGTAAACCGGACTAACCGGTCCAATTTGGTTTCTTCGGTTTACGGGTTTCCGAGTTTAAATTTAAAATAAATTTGAAAATTTGACAAATTTTGTCCGGTTTTCACGGTTACCGACCGGTAACCGGCCTTACCGGTCCGGACCGGTTGGAACGGTCTGATCGACCTTGGTCTAGTGCCAGCTTGCGTGCACTTGTCAGTCACGGCGAACATTTTCATGTCATTTGTGTGCCCCGCCCCCGATCCTTTCGAGACTAGAGACAGGCATCGCCGTCTCCCCATCTCTCTCACGGGGACAGGACAAAGACGAGGCGCAGAGCCCGCGAAGAAACGCGAAGGGATATCTATCAGCAAAGCAAAGCAGAACTACCACGCGCGCGCACAATGCCGCGTCGCCGTCCCCTCGCCTCACGAGTCGCGACTAGTGAGTGTTTCTAGTGGCCCGGCCGGCCGGCGAGCGTGTGAACACGCCTTGGTGCCGCTTGCGTCGCCGTCGCGCTGTAGTTTTCGCGGCCGCGCGAGACAAAGCTTGCGTTTGTAACCTGTGCTCTTCACCTGTAGGTAGATCGATCGGCCATTGGTGTGCGGCATCGTGATGATAAGGTAGACTAATCCTGCACCGGGCAGGCAGTTTCATTGGACGAACGCAATCACGAGACCCTGTGTACGGTCTGCCCGCACATGATTACCTTACTCATGCCACCTGGCTGTACGTGCGTTTGTCTTTGTCCGTCCCGCTCACGCTAATTAATTATCCACGATGCCTTCCTAGAGAACGACGCGTCGCGACGAGACTCGAGACAAGCACCGTGCCCGCGCGGCGCGCATCAGGGCGGGGCCGGCATGATCGCCGCGGCGTCGGGGCTCGCGGCTCGTGGCGTGGCCAGGCCATCATCGTTCACGAAGCCGCCGCCATCACACTAGAGATGCCCGCACGGGGCCGGCGCTTCTAATGATGGAGCAGATCGCGGTCAGAAAGGAGTACGACGGGGCCCCGACCGCATCATGGGGCCGCAGCGAATCGCGCGCGCCTGCAGCGCGGCACCAACAGTTCAGCGCCATGTGAGCGGAGGATGGCGGTGAATGGTGATGATCGAGCAAGCACGGGACCCGTTCGTCATTTCCAGCCTCTCCTGATTGCCATCGTTGGCGTCCAAATTTTCGTAGTAGCTCGGTGGGAACAGGCAGTGGAATGTGGAAAAGTACTCGTAAGCTGCAAAAACATGGCTTTAGCTGTGCACAAGAGAATAACATTCAGTTGCAAAGAGACGTTAAGTAGTAGGAGTATCACAGAAGGTGAAATGCAAGTCGTTGAACCTGTCTGATTCTCTGAATTTACAAAACATCGCTGCGGCGTACTAGCTGCTACCTTTGGCTGTACCAACTTCCTCAATCGCAAGTTCACGAGGTCGCACATGCATGCAACGTCGTCTGTCGCCGTGTTGATCGAGCGCGGCACTGCTAGATCGAGTAGACGAGCCTGCAAGGCCCGGTCTCTTCATCAGCAGTCTCAACTATTTTCTCGATCATGTCGGCACATTTCTTCTGTTCAGACCTGCCGCAGAGGTAATCCGTTTCTCAAAGCTGTACGTGATCCCATGAACATGACGCGGACGGTTTTGGTAATTAATTCGCTCGGAATTCGGCACTGATTTTCTTCGTTTCTATAGTTCAAGTCAACGTGCAGGTTTTAATTATGAGAGTCAACTTGAACAGGATCCACACTCTGTTCAACGTAACCTTTCCTTCAAAAAAAAAAAAGCTGTACATGATCCCATGAATATGACGCCGACGATTTCAGTAATCAATTCGCTCGAAATTCGACACTGATCTTCTTCGTTGCTAATAGTGTTAGTCAACGTGCAGGTTTTAATTATGAGAGTCAACTTGAACAGGATCCACACTCTGTTCAATGATGATTGGAGTAGTGTGGACTACAGTACTCCTGCATCATCGCACATTTCCACTTCCTGCATTTCAACACCGGACCTACTGTATAGTTTATGCTGGTACATAGGCTACTGTGCCAGTCAATCATTGAGTGCATGCATGGAGCGGCTTCAGCTGTGTGCCCGTAGATGCCGAGACATTTTTATTAGCTCGTGGTTCGTTTCCTAGCTTCACGTCAACGTGTGAGTTTGGCGGTAGGCCAGTGCGTGCCTATGGAAGATTGGCCTAACGCCGTCCAATTTTTTGCGGTGGTTCCTCCGAGTTCAGGCAGGTTTCTCACCGGTGCGCAGGTCTTGGCGCGCTCAGAACGCTGCATCTCCCTGGAAAAAACGGCTCGACTCCTCAGCTGGCAAAGAGGAGAAAAGAGTGCGCCCCCAGTTGAAAAGTTGTGGGTGCAATACAACCCCGACGAGCCATTCATCACGACATCTCGGCAGCCAGATCTGGGCTGCCTACATATCCTCTGCCGAATCAAAACCAAACGGACCATGTCCATTGAGTATTCATGGCCCCATGCATGCCCTGCTGATCCACGCAGCGGCAAAGACGCACCCCTCCTCTGCTGTTTTGGCTGCCCCATGTCTCCTGCCGCACTCGGCCACGCCCTAATCCGTCGCTGGCTCGCTGCTTTTGTTCCCTCAAGGCCTCAACTTGCGTGAATCAGGATGCCACACTAATATAATTAGCTCCGGTCCAAGCTCCAGACAAGCACACAGAGCCCACCCACGTGTAATCTAAGCCACTGCATTACAAGCGCTGTTGCTACAGCTGCTTTGCGATCCGTACCGCACGACGTGAAGCCCAACCAAACAATTATTTGTCGCACATGTGCTTGCTTGCCATTCCCTAATACGAAAGGCGACGCCCATAATCATATTGCTGTGCCGAACTGTGAGCGATTAAACAATTCCTGCTTCAGCGTACGGGGCAGTGTCCTCGTCGAAACGACGACGGAACAGTTCCATGACTCACGCAGCGAGCACTGCAACACGTCAATTTAATAATATAACCCGAAAGAAGCGTCCATGCTAATCAGATTAGCGTAATGTAATCAGATCGAGGTGGCGACAGAGCATGGTGGTGTCAGGTGTGCACTTGACTCCAAAACACATGCCGGCACAGCGCCACGACGCAAAGGTTCCCGATGCCTTTACGGGCCCGGCACTACTACTGAATTCGCGTGATCGATTCGGGATATAGATTTGCGCCAACATGTATTTTACCTCGCTGGCGTCTGGTCTTGGGTCACGTTCTCGGGGTTCAACTACGCACTTTCAAGCTCCTTAAAAAATGCGGTTCATGTCAACACTAAGAATGCGTACTATAAACTACTCGTATAAATAGTCCAAAGGCCACATGGCTATGCTTTCTTTATAGAGTAGTAGGACAATCATATTGGACCGGCAGTTCACGTAGTTCCTGGGAGAGAGTAGCAAAACTGCTTTCATGTTATTCTGTCGATAAGGTTCAGACAAGCTCGATTAGGCTATACATTATGTACTGTGCCACATGCATGCGTGCCAACTGCCCTACAATCGGGTAGAGATGCGGACCAACGTGGGTCGCTGGAGCTTTGCTAGTCTAAATTAAATCAACATAAACATTAAATGACCACCTCTTTTTCCTTGACCCCATCTGTCCCAGTTTGTGCTGTGATCCGTTGTTGGGTTGGTTCATCAAACAAAACAACGGTTGGATGAATTTCATCTTGTGCATAATGTTTTTTTTGTATTAAACTATGTACTTCTATTTTTCTCTTAAATGAAAGAGCAGTGCTCCTGCTCATGTTTTCAAAAAAAAACAATGTTTTTGAAGTTTATTGCTTAGATTTCAGAACTGTAAACATGCAAATAACGTACAGGACTCCAGGCGCACAAGGAAATTGATAGGACTATACTATGCGAGCAGTTTCTCTTGAGCACACGGCAGAGGCCATCCAACATCTAGCACCGACGACGATCATCATCAACAGGCACCGCTCGCAGGTATTGTTGTACTACTGATGACGATTGATTATCAGTACAACTGCAGTGCAGTAATGCCGTGCTTGATTCAGTTCAGGTTGTATCTTATGGATCCAGAAAACAGTGGTTTACGTACCTTTCCTCTTACTATTGCTCAACAGAGCCATGGGCTAAAAATGTTTATGGTTGCAGATTCGATCATGAATCAGCTACAGGCACGGGCGCGGGTACGACGAACGAGTCGATCGGTGACCCCAATCTATTCATTGCCCAAACACTCAGTGCTCGTCCTTGGTACCGTGTCCTGTAGCTGGTAGGCCGTGAAACATGCCATGCAAAAAGTTAGCGGGTGCTATATTTGCTATACCACCAGTACAGCTGCCGCTAATTGCCATGTCATGTCATTGCGGCAACTAATCACTGTACTGGATGACGTCTCCAAAACCTATAAATTTCAGCACCTGGACCCAGCTAGAGATAGGCTGAGGATACGCAGCTCGTTGCACTATGGACCAATCAGCTGTCGGTTTCATTTTAAACTATGGGTTCACGTGCTGCGACTTGCGCTGTTCAACAGGCTATAGGTTACCTAGTCGGTGACGTACGGTAACTTGTGCGCGAAGCGATGACCTGCCGGCTGGGCGTAACCGGAGCAGGGCCCGTTCGGCGTCTACTGTCTAAAATTTAAAAGAGTTTAAATAAAAAAAATATTGTTTTAAATAAAGTTTAATTACAAAACTAACTGCAAAACCTTGGTCTAAATCGCGAGACAAATCTAATGAGGATAGTTAAACCATGATTAGACGATGGCTACTATAGCAAAACATATCTTAATTAGACTCGTTAGATTCGTCTCGCAAAGATGTACCCATCTGTAAAAAAGTTTTGATATTAGACTCTATTTAGTATTATTAAATAACAAGATTCTCTCTACCCCGGGGCCCCGCGACCCAGATTAATCGCTGCGACACAAGGGCCAAAACAGCTATAATTAAGCTCGAATAATTTTTCTTTAAGGTGTAAGCTGACAGGCAACGTGATGCAACCTGGGCCACCTTGGCTGTGGAGCAGTTGCAAACTGCAGCCAGGGGCAACCACAATGAAGAGAAAAAGGGGTCATTATACAATAAATGAGGACCTTGTAGCAGTCTATATACATTGTGCATCTGCACCTTATAGCATTCATCGCTGAAGTCACCCTTAGCCATAAGGCCCGGTTGTATGGAATAAAAAAATATTTTCTCTGACGCACCTTCTTCCTTTCCCCTCTCTCTCCACGACCGTTGCTGCTCCGCCTTCGCCGCCACCTCCAGGGACCTCCACGGAGGGCTGCATCTGCCACGACCTCAAAGATGGAGGGCGCCGTCGCAACGACCTCGAACACGGCGGAGCAGGTGGCCCAGCAGCACGGCCATGCGCGGAGGACCTTGACGACCAAGCCATGCGCCCAAGCTCGGGAGGCCTCGCCAAGGCGTTGGGGATCTCAGCAGCCGAGGGCCTCGCCCGGGCGTGGCGGAGCTTGGAGGCGGAGCTCCTTGCCCAGGCTTCTCCCCTCCCCTGCCACCCGCCTTCATGCCGCGGAGGCTGCCCTGCAGCCTGCTGCCCCTCACCCAGCAGATCACAAAATTAGATAGGGGAGGGAGTAGATCGAGGCTTCAATCGTCTAATTGATGGAAGATTGAGGAGAAGGCCATGAGATTAATCATCCGTGGTGAGAGATTGGGGAAGTTCTTGTGCGAGGACTGAGGGGTGAGGTCACGGGAGAGTAAGAGATTGGGGAAAGTTTCCCTCGCATGGAGAGTCACGGGAAGAGAGATGGCCAGATTTTTAGTTGCTGCGGGACCCGCTTCCAAGGACCGCTTTGTACTCAGCATTGCGGGCAAGGCCACAACTATTGCCCCCTGACTGCGGGACCCACCTAATAAGAACTACTCTACTTAGGCATTATTCCTTGGTGCTGCTCTAATAGTACAAGAAGGCATTACTATTTGTGCAAGGAACCAGCACAACCGTCATGCATTCAGATCTCTTTACATGTACTCTACTAGTAAGATACTGTGAGAGAAGCGGAAACAAACAAGCTGACCATGTCATGGGAGCGGTTGCCCAAACTCCAGCCAATGGTACAAGAAGGTACTTTATTACTATTTGTGCAAGGAACCAACACAACCGTGATGCTTTCAGATCTCTTTACATGTACTCTACTAGTAAGATACTGAGAGAGAAGCGGAAACAAACAAGCTGACCATGTCATGTGAGCGGTTGTGCGTTCTCATTTCTTGGTGATGAACGCCAGATGGGTACAACGTGCTTTTCAACTTGACATATGCAGGCCTGATAGATCGGCCAGTCGAGTGGTTGGCTTTGCGCCTCAATCTGTGAGAATATGATCGACGACCAACTGATTGATGAATACGTACGGATAAGAATACAAAATCTGCGTCAGACCTGAACTAATTTAGTGGCGCCGACGACATCTCATAGATGAAGGCATGAATAGAAAACCCTGAGCACGGTACCCATACATGTGTTTTCATATACGAGTACGCTTTGTCACCTGCTTAATTAATCTGTCACACTGTCACCTAAGACCTAACCAACCATACTCATCACCATTTGCCAGTTAATTCGGAGGTTGGTTGTTCACACTAGTGGCGTGTCGCGTGCGTGATCCGTGTTACTGATGAGTGATCAGACTGGAAGAAGCAAACTGATTGGACTCTTAACATAATTTTCATTTTCAACCATGGCAAAATGGCCTGCACATGAAATGCTCATAAGCTAAGCATGCAAACACGTAATCGAGTTCCCTAGGTGGACCGACTTGTTTGGTTCTACCAATTATTGAAGCTCGCATCCATCCGTACATGCAAATTGCAAGGGAGCAACAACAGTGGTACAATAATGGGCGCGTTCCGCGTCACCCGTCTAAAATTTAAAGAGGTCTAAACAAAAAGAATCTTGTCATTTAAGAGTATTAATTACAAAATTAACTGTAAAACCCCTGGTCTAATTCGCGAGACGAATCTAATGAGGGTACGTAATACGCGATTAGACGATGGTTACTGTAGCATTACTGTAGCATCATTGTAACAAAACACAGACTAATTAGCCTCATTAGATTCGTCTCGTAAAGATGTACCTATCTGTAAAAGTGTTTTGTCATGAGACTTTATTTAGTACTCTTAAATAATAAGATTCTATTTGATTTTAGAGATCTAAAGTCTAAACAATAATACAACGAACGCGCCACGCCGCCAACGCTTCTTGTGCTGCCACACCTTTATTTGGCGCACTCGATCGGCGGCACACATGGTGTGCTGTTTTGCTTCTTTGGACCAGTGTATTCATTCGTTCAATAGCCAAACAGTAACCCAATTGAGAGGGGCAGCGAAAGTGCTGTCAGCGACATGGCATATGGGACACCCGCCGGCATAAAACAAGCTATAGTTGGCTGTACAAAAGGATGATTGGCCGGGGCTGGGCACACTGCTTAATTTTTCTGCGTACAAGGACATGAGCGTTGAATTGTACTGTCGATCAAACAGGAGCGAGCACTGCTGCTAATCATGAAGAGATCTCAGATCTGGGGAATCAAAGAGCTTGAATGAGCTGGGTACGTGCCTTTGCTTTGAGGTGCATGCTTTTTTAGGAACAATTTTGTTGGTTGTTCATGGCACTGTAGCAAATAAAACTAAGCACAAACTGACGACAAAAGCACGATGATAATAATAAACCAATAATAGTACTTGTTGATACCAGCAACAGGATGCGCGGTCCACCCGCTCCTTCTGAGACTGAAAACTCAGCCAGATAATTAACCACGCCGTGTTTGATTGCGCCGGATTGGTTGAGCGTAGCATGGGCACGGTAGCGACCGCCAAAATGGTCCCCCGGATTACTGCTGCCCGTCGCTCCCCGCGACCCGCCGCTGATCGGCCTCGAGCCGGCATCAAACTCATGATGATGCGTTGCCCTGTCTGTCTGCCTGTCTGTAGTACCAACTTACTACCACTCCGTGCCACGGGAGGCGCCTGTCGATCATGTGAGCGATCGATCGAGGTTCCTGGTCCACGCGTTCATGGTTTCATAGAGGCAAGTAGCTAACTCCAAACTCCAGCCAATGGTACAAGAAGGTACTTTATTACTATTTGTGCAAGGAACCAACACAACCGTGATGCTTTCAGATCTCTTTACATGTACTCTACTAGTAAGATACTGAGAGAGAAGCGGAAACAAACAAGCTGACCATGTCATGTGAGCGGTTGTGCGTTCTCATTTCTTGGTGATGAACGCCAGATGGGTACAACGTGCTTTTCAACTTGACATATGCAGGCCTGATAGATCGGCCAGTCGAGTGGTTGGCTTTGCGCCTCAATCTGTGAGAATATGATCGACGACCAACTGATTGATGAATACGTACGGATAAGAATACAAAATCTGCGTCAGACCTGAACTAATTTAGTGGCGCCGACGACATCTCATAGATGAAGGCATGAATAGAAAACCCTGAGCACGGTACCCATACATGTGTTTTCATATACGAGTACGCTTTGTCACCTGCTTAATTAATCTGTCACACTGTCACCTAAGACCTAACCAACCATACTCATCACCATTTGCCAGTTAATTCGGAGGTTGGTTGTTCACACTAGTGGCGTGTCGCGTGCGTGATCCGTGTTACTGATGAGTGATCAGACTGGAAGAAGCAAACTGATTGGACTCTTAACATAATTTTCATTTTCAACCATGGCAAAATGGCCTGCACATGAAATGCTCATAAGCTAAGCATGCAAACACGTAATCGAGTTCCCTAGGTGGACCGACTTGTTTGGTTCTACCAATTATTGAAGCTCGCATCCATCCGTACATGCAAATTGCAAGGGAGCAACAACAGTGGTACAATAATGGGCGCGTTCCGCGTCACCCGTCTAAAATTTAAAGAGGTCTAAACAAAAAGAATCTTGTCATTTAAGAGTATTAATTACAAAATTAACTGTAAAACCCCTGGTCTAATTCGCGAGACGAATCTAATGAGGGTACGTAATACGCGATTAGACGATGGTTACTGTAGCATTACTGTAGCATCATTGTAACAAAACACAGACTAATTAGCCTCATTAGATTCGTCTCGTAAAGATGTACCTATCTGTAAAAGTGTTTTGTCATGAGACTTTATTTAGTACTCTTAAATAATAAGATTCTATTTGATTTTAGAGATCTAAAGTCTAAACAATAATACAACGAACGCGCCACGCCGCCAACGCTTCTTGTGCTGCCACACCTTTATTTGGCGCACTCGATCGGCGGCACACATGGTGTGCTGTTTTGCTTCTTTGGACCAGTGTATTCATTCGTTCAATAGCCAAACAGTAACCCAATTGAGAGGGGCAGCGAAAGTGCTGTCAGCGACATGGCATATGGGACACCCGCCGGCATAAAACAAGCTATAGTTGGCTGTACAAAAGGATGATTGGCCGGGGCTGGGCACACTGCTTAATTTTTCTGCGTACAAGGACATGAGCGTTGAATTGTACTGTCGATCAAACAGGAGCGAGCACTGCTGCTAATCATGAAGAGATCTCAGATCTGGGGAATCAAAGAGCTTGAATGAGCTGGGTACGTGCCTTTGCTTTGAGGTGCATGCTTTTTTAGGAACAATTTTGTTGGTTGTTCATGGCACTGTAGCAAATAAAACTAAGCACAAACTGACGACAAAAGCACGATGATAATAATAAACCAATAATAGTACTTGTTGATACCAGCAACAGGATGCGCGGTCCACCCGCTCCTTCTGAGACTGAAAACTCAGCCAGATAATTAACCACGCCGTGTTTGATTGCGCCGGATTGGTTGAGCGTAGCATGGGCACGGTAGCGACCGCCAAAATGGTCCCCCGGATTACTGCTGCCCGTCGCTCCCCGCGACCCGCCGCTGATCGGCCTCGAGCCGGCATCAAACTCATGATGATGCGTTGCCCTGTCTGTCTGCCTGTCTGTAGTACCAACTTACTACCACTCCGTGCCACGGGAGGCGCCTGTCGATCATGTGAGCGATCGATCGAGGTTCCTGGTCCACGCGTTCATGGTTTCATAGAGGCAAGTAGCTAACCGCCAAACCTGCCACTGCCAGAGTGTGCAGACACGTAACTGCACCAGCTGATCAGCCGATCCAACGGCCGGCCGGCCACGTGCAGATCTACACCGGCCGCCGCGCGTGGATCGCCGGAGCAAACACCATGCATGGTGGCGAGATCAGTCCGGGCCAGCTCGGTCTCGCATGCGTCGAGCAGACGGACGTGCTTCGTTTCGATCGGCCGTTGAGCTGCTCCTGCGTGGCTGGTGGCTCCGACTTGAGACATATCACTCGCGGATGCGCGGCTTGGAAACGCAACTTCCGTTGAGTGCCCGATCTGACATACAGTACGGGACAACGCGAGGTAGCTGCCTGGATGTACTAGTACTGTACTACGTATTTTGCCCGTTTAATTCTCTCTTGTCCGGAAAGCTACGGCACGCCGGTGGCCCAGGCAGCGGCACGTACGGTGGCCGGTGGCGACGCGATCCCGTTCACACGGACCGTGGGCGGGCGCACGGCGATTTGCGCGGTCGCACAGCACGGGTACGTACGACGTGCGGGACCACCTCTCCCTGGCCGGGCCGGATCGCGCGTGGACCAGTTGCATTGAAGCCGCGAACGGACGCACGAATCTCGCGTTGCTTTCGGGGCTTTTCATTCGCCTTTCCGGGCGGGCCCCGCGGTCCCTGATCATTCCGATCCTGTCCCGTCAAGTCGAAGCATGATGCCATGGCAGTGATGGCGATGCTGCTGATGCGTTCGTTGTGCAGGTGCGGGTGCGTCCTGGGACCGGTGGGCCTTTGCCTCTCCAGTTTGGGACACAGGTCCCAGCCTGGGGCTGCGGCTCACACAGAAGGATGGATTGAGGAAAAGTATGGAGCATATCACACGCGTGAGGAAAAATCAGTAAATATTGGAGAGGCTTTCACGGAAGAAAAGAATAGCACTCCTTTTCTACTGGGAGTAAAGAGAGGTGCAGGTGTCTCAAACAGCATGGCCTCCATTGGAAGTGGAAATTCAGTTGATTCTCATAATATTCTTGTTGAATTTCCTATGCTCTAAAGTAGGCCAAAAAAATACATGTCTGACTTTCTGTTGAAGAAAAGAAATTAGTGCGTGCAAAGTGACATCGCTCATTGCAGCCATATACCCACACATTCCTCCCAAGCCACACATCCACTACTTCGTTATTTTTTTTTTCGAAAACATGCTGTGGCACGCATTTCATTAAGCGAAGAAGAGTTAATTTACAAGAAAAGGTTTGGCGTCCAAGGTGAACGCCCATCCTAAAATTTCCGACACACCGGAACCTTAATTTGTGATTACATTAAGAACAATGGACGACCGCCAATCTACAACTCCCCTTCCAAGGTCTCCATCCTCATCAACTATAAATCTGGCGAGTTTGCTTGATCATCAACTACTTTGTTTTTACTTTGCTGTCGTTTATAAGATAAAATCTTAGGCCCCCTTTGAAACAAAGTAAAAATGGAGGAATTTTGTTGGATTCAAATCCTATAGGAAAGTTTTCTATGAGACCCTTTGGAACAAAGGATTGTGCTCTTACAAATCCTATGAAATTCCTATGGAATGCCTTCCTCCATAGCAATTTTGGAGGAATTTTAGCAAGAGGTCCAACCTCTTGGAAAGTTTTCTTTGAGTCTGTCTCTCTCTTCTAATTCCTGTGTTTTCCTGCGTTCCATCCAAACGCTCTATAGGAAGTTTTTCTGTGTTTTCAATTCCTGTAGGATTGGACTTGAGAGCTAACTTCAATCCTACGTTTTTCTTATTCCTACGTTTTTACAACACTGCGTTCCAAAATGGAACCTTAATTACTAAAAGACGGTGGGAGTAAACATATTAAATATAGAGGCAACCGTAGGGATGATTTGACAGGCCACGGTCGATTAAAGTAACGATGGTGCACGATGAGGAGACTAGCGTGTGGCACGAGTTGGAATTCACCCCGATTGTTGACACGAGAATTTGGCACACCGTACGTGGCGCAGAAAAACGGGCGCATCCAATCAGGTGACCAGTGTATACTGTAGTGGTCCATGTCGGCAGCTAGGAATACTGGTCAGGGTCACGGACCTGGACCCATCTCCTATCGGAATACTAGCAGTATAAAATTTCTGTTTACTTTACAAAGTGATTTGCTTCATAAGACCAGGCTGCAGTACTAGTGTGCAGTTCTTTTAGACTGAAATAGAAATAGCTATATGTACTTACATTTTTTCAAAAGGAGTTACTATACTAAATATCATATGCGACTGATATGAAGATGTGGCAGGGACACCGGGATAGGGGAGCTCGATAGCAGTAGGAGTCTTACTTAGGATGAACAGTACGATCTTTGGAGTAGTTATCTGTCGTTATGTTTGTCTTACTTTGACCATTTTTTTTGCTAGCTCTCGATCGGCCGGTGTAAAAACAATCGGCACCATTATAGTTGGGTAACGGGTACAACGGTGTAGCTTTAGAAAATACAATTATACTTTCGAATATAGAAGAACAACTCGACTATTTACAATATTATTCTGAAGTGGACGTATGGACGGAGACTGCTCGCCCATACTTTTTGGTCATGAAATCTCTCCGCAACCTAATGTCACTCGTGTAGTAATCTGAGTACTAAACAGGCGTGACGATACGTATGGACGTTGAGCGGTTGAGGTTTAATCTTTTTTTTTTTGGCGGCTGGACAAAAAGCTGGATAGCGAGAGCCACATCGAGATCGTCATGTCACGACGACGGATCAGGAGAGGTGACAAAGGCCACGTTTCGTTTCCTTTAGCCCTAAAGTTTAGAGGGCTCTAAACAAAGAGAATCTAGTACTAAATAAAGTCTAATGACAACCTTTTTACAGATGGGTACATCTTTACGAGACGAATCTAATGAGTCCAATTAGTCTATGTTTTGCTACAGTAACCATCTTCTAACCACGGCTTACTTATGTCGCGTCCCGCGGCCTGGTTTGGCACACCGTACGTGGCGCAGAAAAACGGGCGCATCCAATCAGGTGACCAGTGTATACTGTAGTGGTCCATGTCGGCAGCTAGGAATACTGGTCAGGGTCACGGACCTGGACCCATCTCCTATCGGAATACTAGCAGTATAAAATTTCTGTTTACTTTACAAAGTGATTTGCTTCATAAGACCAGGCTGCAGTACTAGTGTGCAGTTCTTTTAGACTGAAATAGAAATAGCTATATGTACTTACATTTTTTCAAAAGGAGTTACTATACTAAATATCATATGCGACTGATATGAAGATGTGGCAGGGACACCGGGATAGGGGAGCTCGATAGCAGTAGGAGTCTTACTTAGGATGAACAGTACGATCTTTGGAGTAGTTATCTGTCGTTATGTTTGTCTTACTTTGACCATTTTTTTTGCTAGCTCTCGATCGGCCGGTGTAAAAACAATCGGCACCATTATAGTTGGGTAACGGGTACAACGGTGTAGCTTTAGAAAATACAATTATACTTTCGAATATAGAAGAACAACTCGACTATTTACAATATTATTCTGAAGTGGACGTATGGACGGAGACTGCTCGCCCATACTTTTTGGTCATGAAATCTCTCCGCAACCTAATGTCACTCGTGTAGTAATCTGAGTACTAAACAGGCGTGACGATACGTATGGACGTTGAGCGGTTGAGGTTTAATCTTTTTTTTTTTGGCGGCTGGACAAAAAGCTGGATAGCGAGAGCCACATCGAGATCGTCATGTCACGACGACGGATCAGGAGAGGTGACAAAGGCCACGTTTCGTTTCCTTTAGCCCTAAAGTTTAGAGGGCTCTAAACAAAGAGAATCTAGTACTAAATAAAGTCTAATGACAACCTTTTTACAGATGGGTACATCTTTACGAGACGAATCTAATGAGTCCAATTAGTCTATGTTTTGCTACAGTAACCATCTTCTAACCACGGCTTACTTATTCTTATTAGATTCGTCTCGCGAATTAGACCAAGAGTTCTGCAGTTAGTTTTATAATTAAACTTTATAACACTCTTAAATGATAAAATTCTTTTCTTTAGATCCCTCTAAATTTTCGACTCCTGAAACACCCAAAATAAGTTCGGCAAGTGGAGACATGCACGGTGCTGGCCTGCAGATGCCGTAGTCATCCCAATAATCGACCGGTACACGACACCGACCGGATTGATCGATGTGCTTTCCAGCATTACACATGGTAGCCAGCCAGCTTGAAAAATGTGGGGGCACAGAAACTACACACGAGAAAGGTAGCCGTTATGTTGTTTTCTCTGTGACGTGGATGTGGAAAATAAAAAATTATCGTGCTAGCGAGAGTAGTAGAGGAGCATGCTACATCAGCTAATTAAGTTGCTCCCTCATGTTTTTAATACTGATGTTAGGATAATTTAAACAAGAACAAGAAAATGGTATACTCCGTAGCGACTAACGACATCGATTGAAAGCTCAAATTAGTAGTAGTTAGGAATGGGTACCGTCACCTTTATAAGAAATTGTCTTAGTAGAGATCCATATATTGGGAGATGACTTGGCTAACAAGTTGGCCACTAATTTCAACGCACTGTCATTCGCTTAGACCTGACTAGCGGCTAGCTAGCACGGTCATTGCTGATCATCTAACACGAGATAATCAATGAAAGAAATTTCGCAACTGCAGAATTAAGTCTCCGGGTCTTATCCGTGGAAAACTGTCGTCACTCTCCACCCTAATCTGCCTGCTCACGGGAATTATACCGATGACCTGATCTACGCGCGTCCAGGTCCGTGGAAAACTGTAAACGCCAGGGATCGAGCACCGTGCATGCATGTGGCCTGCCGTGCCGTGCCCCACGACCCACGGCACGGTAGCAGCGATGCCATTGCCACCACTCGGCGGGTACTGCCTTTTTCTCCACGTCGTGGTCGTTGAATCAATCGCTTGAGGGGTGCACCACCACGCTGCTATAGCTGCCGTTGCAACTTGCGAGTGGTCACGCTCACGCGTACGCCTTCCCCCACAAGACGCAACAAACAGCAGCTGTACGAGCGAACGGACCGCTGATTTCACGACTCGCACTCGTGTTTTTGACCCCTAGCTACACTGGAGCCATGCGTGCCGGTCCTCAGATTCCGTCGCTCTTGTCGCTGCTGCTGCTGTCAAGCCATACCACGATTTGGTGCCGTTTCTCTTGTCCCTGTCCATCAGCTATCTTCCTCCTTGCACATTCGTCGGTTGTCGAGCAGATATGCATTAACTTGAATTTTCTAGAATCGCAGCAAGCTTCAATGAAAATCCTCGCATAGATATTACGTGCGATATCCTCCACAATGCATGTCAGCGTCGGTCGTGAATTCAAGGCGGCATGGCCCGGGGTGCCCATCCCTGGCGTTGGCGTGATTGGTGTGGCCGGAGTGCACCGTCGATGAATGGCGTGCCACAAGGAGACGTGTACGGGCTACGGACGGTACACAACACTATGCTGGCCGACAGTGGAGGACCAGACAGAGCGCAGATGTCTACAGCCGATATTGAACCGATCGCTAGGAAACGAGAGCTCAATATTTAGGACGTGATACATGGTGATGGTGGTCCAAAACGGGCCGGGGTGGCCAGGGGGGTGCCTACGGTGTGATTTTTGGTTTAAACATGAAGCACTTTTACTGCGCTATATTATTCGTTGTGAATATCTTTGGTTTGCATCTGAACTTTTGTTTTCCCCTAGGTTGTTTGTTACCCTAATCTAGTCAATATTTTCACTTCTGAGTTTAATTTTTACTAGGAAGGTGGCCCGCGCATATTGCGCGGCTAGAAATGATTACAATAGCCTTTTTTCGAACTAATAGTTTTTTTTTTAATTTAGTGTCCAAACATAAACGAAGAGCATATTTAATAACTAAATCCTTACCATATTCTACTTCTGCAAAAGCTACTTAATTACACTGATAGGCGGTAGCAATATTCATTGGACAACACCTGCCTACCCATAAATGGAAAAATAAAATTCATTGGAAAAACATACGTTTCTACGTGCATGCATTAAGTCTTTGTATTAGGGGAAGTCAGTATCAAAATCATTATTTCTAGATAAAAATAAATCTTGACCTCTAATGTTTCTAGGTACAAATATCCTTATGTATAAAAACAGAATTGAAATGTTTCCCAATTAAGTGATGTCGGGTGTTCTATTCCAAAATACATGCATTTTGAGTTTAAGAATGGACCACCCTTATTTTCTAGTTTATTTGAGAAACTGTTTCTGGTTTCCAAGAAACTGAGAAGCCAGAAACTAAGATCTCATGTTGTGAGAAGTTGTTTCTGATTTAGAAGTTATGAAATGGATGGGTGTTTTTCTTGAGAAGTTGTTTCTAATTGACCATGGTTGATTTTCTCAAGTTTTTAGCCTGAACCTGAAATTAAAATTCCACCAAACGGCCCTTATCTGGATTGAATCATGGTGACACAGTAGAAAACAGTTAACAACAGTCAATTTATTCATTATTCGGATCGAGTACTGCAGAAATACCTTATCTAGAATAGTGCTGCTGCATTTTAGAGTACTATATCATGACAGTTCCACGCTTTGGTTGGGAAAGGATTTGCCAAGCAATATAGGAAACTATTACTGAAGTAAAAACGTGGAAGGTAAGGCCTGAAATCTCCTAAACTTTTAGCTGGTTAATTTTAATCATTTTGTATCCAAACAGACCTTTTAAAAGAGCAACTTCCTTATTTGGCCCTACAAAAGTTCGTCATTTCTTTCTTAGCCCAATCTGAAAAAAAGTTTCCTATATGATCCAAACCACAAATTTAATTCCTTTCTTGGCTCTTCCGTCAGTTTTTAGTGCTAACGGTGTTAAATGTGTGCTGAAAAGACCATTGTGCCCCTGACTTGAAAAAAAATAAAAATTTTATTTTCGAATTTTTTTAATTGTCTGAAATTCTAGAATAATATAATTATTCAAGATTCATATGACACAAAATTCTGGAAGTTGAGTGTCAATGAAATATTGAACAATTACGTTGAATTTCATACAATTTAAAACATTCAAAAATAGAATTTTCATTTTTTTCCAAGTCAGGGGCACGGTGGTCATTTCAGCACACATTTAACACCGTTAACACTCAAAACTAATGGAAGGGCCAAGAAAGGAATGAAATTTGCGGTTTGGGTCATATAGGGAACTTTTTTTTCAGATTGGGAAAAAAAAGGAACGACGAACTTTTCTAGGACCAAATAAGGAATTTGCTCCGCTTAAAATCTACTAAACTTTGAGCCCACCCTCTTCTAACTTCTAGTCACTTCAAAGCTACTAAAATCGACTAAACATATAAAAAAGGCAAGTAAATCATAAAAAAGACAAGAAAGGTACAAAAGATAAAGATATTAGTCAGGGATTCAAACAGATACCTCATAAAAATTAGTTGGTAAAAACTTAACTGGCTAAAATTTTTGTTGCTTAAATTAGCTAGCTAGAAGATCCAAACAGGGTGTTAATAATTCAGTAAAACAGCTTTTATAGTTAGATGAACTTGGCACGTACCTCGTCTTGGTCACTGCCGTTATATTTTTCTTGTGAAAGGCATTGATCAGACATCGACGTTACTAATTTTTTCACCGCTGCACTACCTCCATCCAGACAGCTTGCTTAAGCTGACGGTACCTAAAGAATAGCATTGCAAACCGTCATGAACCCCATGGTAAGACAGCTTCGCAGCTACGGCAGTTCACCAGCTGATCAAAGTGATTATCCTGATAAAATCCATCCTGATCCCGGTGGCCAAGATTAAGCTATAGCTAGGTGATTCAGGAACTATGGTTGCAATCTGCATTCTGTGTTGATGCCATCAAACCCATCATGAATTGCCAGGGCCTGCGCGCTCTACTTCGCCGCGAGGAGCACCCACCTTGTCACCTTTAGGCACCAGTCCGCAAATGTATGGAAGTCTCTCGTGATCTGACGATTAACCTGCAGCAGTGTCATCGTCATCGTCGTGGAGAGGTGCCGGCCAAGCCTCCAGGACAGTGGTGTCGAGGTGTTCGGTGACCGTGTCCTCTACAGCCTCCATGAGAAAAAGGAACCAAGCTGCGACGCCGAATCGGCGACATGAATCTGCAGCTGCTGCTCGTACAGGAATGCGAGCACTTGGTGTACGAAAGGTGGCAAGGCTAGCTTGACATAGATACTCGATGCGTCGTCTCTTGTGCATCCGGCCATGCCATCGTCAAGCGCAAAAATCACCGTACATAGCTAGCCCCTGCATTATCTCCGCCGGCCGTAGAACATTAATTTGCGCCGCGACGTTCGTTTCATGTTTCTACCAATGGCATCGAGAGGTCGCTGGCGAAAGTCCTGTACGGGTTGAAAGCTGCAATATGTTTCCTAATCTATCGGTTATATAGTAATAAAATTGGATTCCGTTTCCTTTTCTTTTGGTCCCATCTATCGGTACGTAGGAGTGTTTTGACAGGTTTTGTATCTTAATTTGAGTTATATAGGGACATATGGATTCACGTAGTGCATTGCATTTTTTATTCCCAAATTATTCTATTGTGAGTAGTATTTATGTAAACTCTTTGTTTATCTTGACCGTTCAATCTTCATAAAAATCAACGGTGTAGAGCTTTTTCTTTTTTTCGATTAACGTGGTAATTTTGTGGCCTTTAGAGCGAACGTGGTGGCTCCTTTTTCCCTTCAAATACTAAGATAACTAGCCTATCAACCCGTGCACATGCACGGGCTAGCAATATTTTAAAAAATCATTAAATAGAAATATTGGAAATTTCAGCAACTTTGTTTTCAATCTGGCAAACACAACGAAATAGGAATTGCTTCTTCTTTGTAGGCATCATCATCGTCTCTCTTGTACCTTATGACCCCTTTTCTCTCACACCTTGTTTTTACATACTACCACCTCCAATCTTTGTTTCTTTGATCTAAGAAACGTCAACAAAAGAAGATTGGAGATAGAAACTAATTAATAAACTTGGACGTTGAAGACTTGAAGGCTTTTCATCTACTCCTATTTAGCATTCAATAATCATCTATGCGTCAGTCCACTCTTTTAGTTTTTAGTGACTAAATTAAACACTTCAGAAGTGATATTAATAATCACATTTGTACTCAAGCCAGTACTATTGCCTAATTCTATATTCTGCATCCCATCCCATGTAATGTTTTGCATCCCAGACATGGTCATACATCATCAACAACAGCTGCAAATGCAGCATTGGTAACCTGTGCATTCGGTTTGTTTGCGTATGAAACATGGTCATGCATCTATGTACATGTCTACTCGTTTTACTTACAGAAGGGCACTGGGCTAATTTTTTGTCTAGCAAGGATTGGACACATCACGTGTTTGTGAGTCACGTGGTGCAAAAAGATTCATTGGTACGTGAGATATTAGCACTCGTATAGGGTCCGGCGGCCATACATGAAAGCAGAGTTCTAATCCGCTGATGCAAAAAGTTGACGGCTAGATATCAAAGACATGATTATAGCCCCCAAAGTCATACAGCTTTTGCTCTATTCTAATGGGCCTAACTGGTTCAACTTACCCGGTTAACCCTTCTGTAGTGTTGTTATGATTTTAGAGGTAACTAAAAATACAAATGGATACCTTAAACTGAGATGCCTTTCTAACTTTATTGTGATGACAAAGCTACAGATATAATATTGTCATGAAATGCAGCAAGCAGGGGTGAGCATGACAGAGTGTATTCACAATTTTTAAGGTAACTAACTTAATAAATCACTTGAACTGCGGCAATTGTCGCCTCTAATTTCCATGCTTTTCATCTGGTTATCAGATACAAAAAGGTAATCACAATAGAACCTCTATATTTTTTGGTAGAACAATAGAATAATTTTAAACTAAAATCAGTAGAATCCACGCAATAATAAGTTCCTTTGATTATCTGAACTGAGGTACTGTTGGCAGCAATTATATATATGTGAAACTTTACCTTAGACCTTAGTAAGCTAGTATGCCTTCTTTCTTCAGCAAGAAAGTTCTCCAGTCCCCGTCCAATGGCTATGTACTGGTTCAAAAGCTTTAGATCCTATACAACGTAGAAGAAAAAAAATCCTGAAAACAAATCATCAAATATAAGGTCTAAATGATTATTTGATAATTGCTTATAAAGCTTAAAAGCTTGATGACCCATTAGCTGATAAACAACATAGCATGTTATTCGATCCTTCAAGTCTCACACCTATAGCAAAAGCTCTTGATGCATCCCCGTGAGACTTCACTTAAGCCAGGTTCACTTTCGCCTCTAGCAACATCCAACAGGAAAGCCATGGAAGCTCTGGTTGATGCGCCCACGACGCCGTAGTGTGTGAACCTCATCAAGAGTCGCCATGTTTTAGAATATTAGACCGGTGCCGAGCAGTTCGTCTCATGGTGCTATATGATTAAACTCCATGGGCGCAGGCTTCAAACTCCGACCAGGTCGCATCACTGCAGGCATTCAACCTAAAGATGCCAAAGCGACTCTTCATGAGGAGCTCGAGCCATCCATCCACGCGTGTGTTGTGCTGTCCGGCAGCCTGATACATGCGGCAACTTCAGGAAAATCAATCCTTCCTTCCTCGGCGAGTCATCCCAACGCCGCTGTCTCTGTCCCTTCGTGCTTGTAGTTGTTATACTTCAAGTCGCCGCCGCCCGGTATTCTCCAACTGCCGCCGCCTCGCGTGTATGTAGGGTTCCTGCTTCGTAGTATCAAGAGCGCACACGATCGATAGGATTCCATCCCATGAATGTATCCAGAGCGCACACGATTTCTTATTGCCGATCAAGTCCTGAGGATCCAACGACTACGGTTGGTAAGTATCTAAACCGGCGGCTGGATGTTTTATTTTTTATAGTAATTTTTAGAAATTTTTACCGATTAACGTGAAGGGCACTGAAAGAAGACTTCAAATAGTAAATATAAGATAGATTTTCGTCCTACTACGAAACCACGCCCTACTGTTGCACCAAATCCACTGCACCACTACCGCTCTGTACGTAGCATCCTGTTATTATTCACAACGCGCCACTGCTTACTGCCACTGTTGTCGTTGATACCACTCCAGTGGTACTGAAAAGCCAGCCATGCACGGGTCGTCGGGGTCCTTAAAAACTCCAACAGTTGCGGTCGCACACGATACGCGCCCCCAACTGTAGTATATGTGGCGGCAGTAGTACATGGTCGATCTGAACGGGCCCGTCTCTGACTGTTCGCCCACAATCCCGGACCATCCTGCTGGCGCAAGGCCAAGGCGCTGGCACAGAAAAGTGAAAGTTATCCAGCAGCAGTACACCAGCACGACTGCACGAGCATATTACTGCCTCCACCAAACGACAGATGCAGCAGAAATGCACGCGCCGAGCGCGCGTGGATATGATCATACGTACGCTCCATCCATCAGCTGCCAACTCGATCGGAACCCATGCATGGGCTGCTGCTAGTACTGTGCAAAGTTGGGACGATGTTGCGTTCCGTGTGGGGCGCTCGATCGTCTGTGACGACTGTGCGTGTGCTGCGGCCGTGCCGTTCTCTGAGGAGCCGAGCCGGAATCCAGAGGAGCCGGCACAAGCTGCCCCCCCACGCGCACAGGAGCTGTGTGGACCGCCCTGCCGTGCCATGATGCCAGGTCGATACTACAAGGCTGTGGCCGCGTACTCGTCGTACTGTACGTGCGTCGTCGTCCGCGTATGTACGCCTCTATCAGCGCTGGTCCCCGGCGGCCGGCCGTCGCTAGCTGCACATGCGCCTGTTGCAGCCAGCGTATCCCGTCGCGCGGGCTGGATGACGGTAGTGTTGGTGCCATCTGCTATTGCCACCGACAGACACAAGGCCCGGCCGGCCGGCGGGACCTTGTAGTACGTAGTC
The DNA here is from genome assembly GCA_000970635.1 of Eragrostis tef. NCBI lineage: Eukaryota > Viridiplantae > Streptophyta > Magnoliopsida > Poales > Poaceae > Eragrostis > Eragrostis tef. Next base: position 23,634 of record LAPY01000145.1, on the reverse strand, counting down.
TTGTACGCATATGCCTTTATCACCGCAAGCCGCGCCCCCACCGTCACGCAGCACGGGAACTGTGCGTACGTGAACGTGCTCAAGCCGGCCTGCTCGCGTTTGGCTGCATGGTCTCGGGATTTCGATGATCCAGCCTTGAAGATGGCGCGGACAAAGGCACTCCAATGCACAGCAGTAGTGCTTCGCTGCAGCGCTGCGGAGCCTGCCCTGCTTGCATGAACTAGTACGTACGTTGCAGCGCCCTGTGCATATGGTTGGTGTTTTGTGCGTGGACGGGTCCGCTCGGATGGGTTCTCCATTAGCCTCGGACACATGCACGACGCATGGACCGCGCGCTCATCAACGTGCATGCGTACGAACGATCTTGGCCTGGCCGGCCGATGAGCATGGTAGTATAGCACGTAGTACTGGTGCTGAATTTAATCCCGATTCGGACGGCGCAGAAGATGCCTTGTTAGCTCTTTTGACCCGTCGTCGGGTCGTGCTCGGTCCATGTGGGAGACAGCAGGCTGCGGCAACCACCACCTGTGTGTCAAACCTGATCCGTCCTAGTGCATGTGCATGTACACATACAAGAGGCGAAGGGTAGGTAATTAATCACCTCTTTCCAAACATGCCAACCGAATCTTTTCGACACTCGCCTGGCGTTTCCAGCGGAGACGCGTCATCGATGGTGAGTTTGAAACGATGAAATCCGTTGGTCGTGAACAGTAATAAGGCAGCGCGTGATGAGGCTAATGAAGATTCGTCCATCTGAACGATTCCCCGGCCCCTGCCACCTCACGCCACACGGTGTCTAGGAAAATTGTTGGTCTATCGAGGGTTTTCCGGCCGGTGGGAGGATCGCCATTTTCGCCGGTCGATGATGGAATCTCCCCGGGTGCGGTAGCTGGCTGACCTCTAGCGCGCGAGGACTTTGACTGACCGGCCCGTAGCCCGTAGGTGAAGATTGGTTACTAGTGGTAAGATAAGAATGACTTTGCACGCCCATTTGCTCCTCACCAACCGTGAAAGAAAGATGAGCACTTATTTATCCAGACAATTACCCCTTTTTTTTATCCAGACAATTACGATGGCTACCTCTAGCTAGGCAATCAACTACTTTCACCACCAAAGAAAAACCCGACAATATCCATCCATCCAGCCCGACCACCACGCACCCAAGCAGCAAAATTCCGCACATCGCGTTCGACTCATGGCGGCATGTACTACACGATACGAATCTCCCATCTTGCAAAAGTAATAATAAAAAGAAGAGAAAGAAAATCGATAAGCAGCGAGCGACAGGTCCAATTTGGCGCGCAGAACGGAACCCGTTTGCCTTTGCTCCCACGGCCCCACGCGGCGGTCACGCCCGATCGAGGACGACCCGGTTTTGTCGCGGCCGGGTGTGGCGTGGCGTCGTGTCTGTCTTCCCCGCGCCGCGCCGCACCACCCAGCCCCGAGCCGGCGAGCGAGTCATCATACATAGGTCGCGGCTTCGCCTCACCAAACCAAGGCGTATATATAACCGAGCTGCGTCCATCCTAACCTAAGTATCCATTCATTCACAGTTTGACACTAGTAGCGCTTTCTGCCCGGCCGGCCCCCTCTTCATTCCTCTCCTTCCCTGCGTCGGCCATGGTACTTCAAGTCTTTCATCACCGAAGAAAAACCCGACAATATCCATCCATCCAGCCCGACCGCACGCTCCCAAGCAGCAAAATTCCGCACATCACGTTCACACTGACCCCCATGGCGGCATGTACACGATACGAAAAAAAAAAAGGAGAAGAAGAATAAGAAGAAAAAAATAGACATGCAGCGAGCGACAGGTCCATTTGCCGCGCAGAACGGAGCCCGTTTGCCTGCCTTTTCTCCCGCGGCCCCACGCGGCGGTCACGCCCGATCGAGGACGACCCGGTTTTGTCGCGGCCGGGTGTGGCGTGGCGTCGTGTCTGTCTTCCCCGCGCCGCGCCGCACCACCCAGCCCCGAGCCGGCGAGCGAGTCATCATACATAGGTCGCGGCTTCGCCTCACCAAACCAAGGCGTATATATAACCGAGCTGCGTCCATCCTAACCTAAGTATCCATTCATTCACAGTTTGACACTAGTAGCGCTTTCTGCCCGGCCGGCCCCCTCTTCATTCCTCTCCTTCCCTGCGTCGGCCATGGCCGTGCAGGCGCGTCACCTCTCCCACCCTTTCAAGTTCATGGCGGACGACGCCACCGTATGCGGCCCGGCGTTCCCGGACGAGTACGCCGGCTGCGCCCCGGCTGCGGCGCCGGGGGTCAGGGACACGACGCTGCTCCGCGACTTCCCGCGCAGTCCGCCGATGGTTTCCTGGAGGACCAGCGCGTGGCTCTGCCGTCAGCGGTGCTTCCAGGGCTGCAGGAAGTGCCTGTCGTCGGGGACGCGCCGCGCTGCAGAGCGCTGGCCTCCTCCGGCGCGGCGTCCACCAGCGGGAGGGCGGCAAACAATGTCGCCGCCGGCGTCTCTTCCGGCGGCCTCCTGTCGTCGTGGCTGTGCAACCAGGGCGCGGAGATCGACGAGGTCGTCAGACTCGAGGTACGTGCTCGCTTCGCTCGCGATCGTCTGGGAATCGACAAGGTGGTGTTGATCGGGTGGAAATTATTGGAACGTCCGTCTGATATGATTCCCGGTGTTCGTTTTCCGTTTTCAGAGCGAGAGGATGCGCGCGGGACTGGAGGAGGCGCGGCGGAGGCACGCGCGGGCGCTGCTGGCCGCC
>LAPY01000144.1:257149-283552 GCA_000970635.1 Eragrostis tef | reverse complement strand
GCGGCTCCGGCAGCTCGAGCACGCATGCCATGGCGCGACACGTCCGAGGCTGGGGACGATGCGGCCCGACCGCATGGAAGCAGAGGACGGCGTGGCCTGGCATACACGGGCGATTAGATTTGGGACCGGGGGCAGCGGAGAGGGACGGCAATGGCCGGCGATAGGGAAGAGGCAAGGCGGGAAGGAAGCGCGGGAGAGGAGAGGAGTCGCGCGCGATGTAGCGACCCCGTAGTGGGTCGCCACATCTGGGGGCTCTCGGGGGAATTCTAGCGACCCCATAGGGATAGGGGCTCGTCTAGGGGTCTTGCTGGAGTTGATTTTCTAGCCTCAAGCCCCTACATCCCATCTAGGGGCTCATGTAGGAGCCCTGCTGGAGTTGCTCTCATATATCCAACATTTTACAACCAACTACGTATGTACTTGGCATTTCTTTACCATTGATAAATGTTTCTTGGAACAACACTTTACCTGGAATTCAGCATCTGGAACAAAGCTTGCAAGTCCAGCATCTGAAATGTGAGGATTGAGCTCCGCGTCCAGCAAAATATTAGATGACTTGAAGTTCTTGTGAATTAAAGATGGAGAACAAATTTCATGAAGATACCTGCAACGGGACATGTAGAGAGTGAATGATGAGGTGCTGACAAAGTTTCATGCATCAGAGAGAATCAGTGACTGTGCCATGAATAATTAATTCGATGTGAAACAGGCTATTTCATCAAAATTAAGTAAGCACACAATTTTCAACACTTGGAGAGGAAGAGGGAGGGAGATATCACATTAACTTACTCTAGTGCACGTGCAGAGCCTAATGCAATCTTAACACGAGAATTCCAACTGAGTGGCTTGTTGTATTCATCTGAGAGATGGAGCATGTCATGCAGTGAACCATTCTTATGGAAATCATAAACCAGCAAGTGTTGTCCATGCTCCATGCAGTAGCCCACAAGCTCGCTGAGATTGGGATGGTGCAACTTTGAAATGTTTGACACCAGCTCGAAGAAATCATCGGATGATTCGCTAGGCAGCGCAGTACTGTTTACTTTCTTCACAGCTAGAACCTAATTAAAGTAAAAGGAAAAGAAAAAACAAGTAAGCACTAGATCATGTGGTACTGAACTGCTTTATGTAACCAAACTACTATTTTTTTATTGGTAACCAAAATAGTTGGGAAGGAGCAACCATCTCGGTGCTTTGTTGATGCAATTTAAAAGACTGCAGAGCAGTCCCTCTCATCCCAAAGAAATGATAACTCCTTAGGAAAGATGTATGACTATGCATCTTTACTTCAAGCATGTATATTTATGTAGAGACGTTATTCAATTAAGTGAAGTTTTTGCATGGCTTCTAATACAGCAATACCTAATGATTGGAAACACTGAGCAACCACGGATAGGTTGATGTTGTATAAGTTTTTGTAATCTTGTAATTTTTTTGAACCAGGATCGTGCCTTATCTCTAAAATAAATTTGAGCATGTGGCTCCTTATTGGGAGATTTTTTTGTCAATATTTTGTGTCCTTATATATTTGCAAATCTATATACAATAGAATTTCAGTTGATCTATCACGAAACAATTTCACATAACATTCTCCAGTCCATTTAGCAGCAGCAATAAGAATATTGTAATCATGTTTACCTTTCCATCACTGAACTGTGCCCTGTACACACGTCCAGAAGTACCCTCTCCAACAAGATTATCCATGTTGAAGCTATCTGTTGCCATCTGTAGATCAGCAACTGAATAAACCTTTGTGTTTACTGGCGCTGCATTAACTTTCTTTGCAACAGGCTTGTTTGCAAAACCATCATCATCATCAAATGATTGGTTCCGCTCAATCTTGAGAGGTGGTTTCACATTGACTGTGGCAGGTGAAGGTAAAGACTCCACCTCGATCGTGGTAGCCTCTTCAATTGGTTTCGTATCGGCTGTATATGTAAAACAAAATATGTGTCAGATTATCACACAATAAATCGGGGCGTCTATTTAGGCATATCAGACGCCAGGTAAACTCACCTTTAACTTCATTTGAAGGAAATGAATTGAATGGCTGGCGCTGTTCAAAGTGTTCTGGCACGGCACCTTTTCGTTGTTTGCGCTTTATTAAAATTGTAAGGAGCAACCATCTCGGTGCTTTGTTGATGCGATTTAAAAGACTGGAGACCAATCCTTCCCATCCCGAAGAAATGATAACTACTTAGGAAAGATGTATGACTATGCATCTTTACTTCAAGCATGTATATTTATGTAGAGACGTTATTCAATTAAGTGAAGTTTTTGCATGGCTTCTAATACAGCAATACCTAATGATTGGAAACACTGAGCAACCACGGATAGGTTGATGTTGTATAAGTTTTTGTAATCCTGTAATTTTTTGAACCAGGATGTTGCCTTATCTCCAAAATAAATTTGGAGCCTGTGGCTCCTTATTAGGCGATCTTTTTTGTCAATATTTTGTGTCCTTATATATTTGCAAATCTATATACAATAGAATTTCAGTTGATCTATCCCTTACTATTGTCATAAAAGAAATGATCTTGAAGAATTTTATAAAAAGCGGAAACAATTACACATAACATTCTCGAGTTAGCAGCAGCAATAAGAATATTGTAATCATGTTTACCTTTCCATCACTGAACTGTGCCCTGTACACACGTCCAGAAGTACCCTCTCCAACAAGATTATCCATGTTGAAGCTATCTGTTGCCATCTGTAGATCAGCAACTGAATAAACCTTTGTGTTTACTGGCGCTGCATTAACTTTCTTTGCAACAGGCTTGTTTGCAAAACCATCATCATCATCAAATGATTGGTTCCGCTCAATCTTGAGAGGTGGTTTCACATTGACTGTGGCAGGTGAAGGTAAAGACTCCACCTCGATCGTGGTAGCCTCTTCAATTGGTTTCGTATCGGCTGTATATGTAAAACAAAATATGTGTCAGATTATCACACAATAAATCGGGGCGTCTATTTAGGCATATCAGACGCCAGGTAAACTCACCTTTAACTTCATTTGAAGGAAATGAATTGAATGGCTGGCGCTGTTCAAAGTGTTCTGGCACGGCACCTTTTCGTTGTTTGCGCTTTATTAAGAAGAATGCAACAACTGCTCCAACAACAAGAATAGATACAACAATGCCTGCTATGGCCCCAGCACCAATGCCAGAGCTTCCGCCAGAACTTGAGCTGTCACTTCCATTGGAGCGTTGACCTGGGCTTTTCCCACGCTTGCGCGAATGTGGAGGAGCAGTAAAAGGTGGTGGTGGCGGTGCTGGGCCTGTACTCCAAGAATTGCCATCGGTTCTATAAACAACCACAATATTAGATGATGATGCAGCCCAGCAAAATTTAAGAAAACAAAAGTTGAATAGTACATACTGTAAACTATTTATCTTCTTTAGCTCATTAGGAATCCAACCAGTGAAGCGGTTATTTGCAACATTCCTGTAATGTTTAGACATTGTGGATATTGAGCATGGCACAGTTCAGTGAAGTACAGAGCAAAGCATGCACAATATACTATTTATGTATTGCGAAGATTTACTTACAAATCATCAAGGGGAAGATTTGCAAGAACATTGATTGAGCCAGTAAGTTGATTGTTCTGCAAATACCTGATAAGAATGTAACATGGGTTAGAACTCTAAAGAGTAAAAACAAGTAAATAAATTCCTCAGTTGTCTTCCTTACAGAGTTTTCAGGCTTGGCAAAGAAGAGAAACTTTGTGGTAGGTTGCCAGTGAGAGAATTGAAAGAAAGGTCACTGTAACAGTTTCCCCAAAAATATAATCAGAGCAAGCATATGTCAACAGGAAGCTAGACAAGTTAATAGTGCAAGTCGAGGATTACTATTGAAGAGAAAAAACAAAATAAAAAGAGGATGCTCACACTGTAGTTAAACTTGGCAGGTTGGAAAATATGTCAGTGATATCTCCTGATAGTTGGTTATGATTAAGGTTTCTGTACATGCAAAGACCTCCATTTAGCCCTTCAAATACAACATAGAATTCAATATAATTTCTTTTTCCTTTTTTGTCAGAAAATACTCACAGGTACTTAAGTTTAGACATTGTGGATATTGAGTATGGCACAGTTCCAGTGAACTGGTTTCCTGCCAGATTTCTGAAAATCAACATCAATCAGATGGCATGTTATCAGACAAAAACAAAAGTATACTGCCCATATTTAAAATACTTACAGCCGTTCAAGCTTCTTATTTGGAAGATTGTATGGGATCTGCTGGCCATTACCGAGATTATTTTGGCTCATGTCACTGCATTGAATTTGGACCAAGGCAGTCAACAACTAAACTCCCACACACAGAAGAACACTAAGACATGACCGGTACTCACAGCTCAACTAGTGATTCCATGCTGTTCATGTTGTAGGCCAGTGTCCCCGAAAGCCCCAAGCTTGGCAATTTACTAAGTAACCATGACGAAGAGAACACATTGGTCAAAGGCACAAAACAAGCATTCAAGCAAAGTACAATCGGAATTATGAAGCTCACATTGCGGTGACTGAAGAGCCGGAGCAAGTGATGCCCTGCCACGATTCGGCACAAGGGTCGCCACCATTCACCTTCCAACCCTGTAGCTGCCCCGGTGAATTCATACTGGTAAACAGCGTGTTGAGGGCAGCAACTGCACGGCAGAAAGAGAATTACTAAATTTGGATTCGGAGTGTCACTGAATAAACGTCAGATGCTCTGATACTTCTAATGGAAAAGTGGGACTAGACCCGCTTGAGATTCACACGAGGACGGACAAAATGAATCACGCACAAAAATAACGAAGCTGATCTAACTTCCATGTGCGGTGATACCACAGATCTGTACTGGGCAATTTCACTGGTTTTGGTGAAATAAACAATTTTGGATCAAGAGTTCGAAGCCATAAGCTGAGTAACACACTGCAGAATGAACCAACGAAGGTCACTGGAGAACGTGGACAGCAACTGGCGATTTGGACACAGCTCGAAATCACCATGCACCACAAGTCCCAAATCTGCCGAAGCCACATTAAAGCGAAGCCTATTTTCCGACACCCAACTGCACGGGACTCAGCTGGTGAGAACGGAAGCAGCCCAGTGGAGCAATAAGGAGAAGAGCAGTTGCCGATACATCCAACTCAAGCGGCAGCAACAGGCCAGATGGTGGGCACAACAGGTACTCATCATCATCAGGTAAGGAAATAGCAAATCAGCTCGTTGCGCCAATGCAGGAATCAAAATCGAATCCGTGCCCCTGGCGCGCGTCATTGCAGAGCACCCGAAGCAGGACGGCAACCAGTAACTACATGAAGCACAAAAGGGAAAGAGAAACAGGGCAGGATTCAGGTTCCCCACCATCATTGGCGTCGGTGGTCGCGGCGACCAAGATTTGACGCTGGGACCATGAGCAGCAGCAGCACAGGACGACGAGCAGCCATGCGGCCTGGGCCGCGCTCGCCAATGCTCCACCACCTCGCCTCCTCCTTCCTCCCACGCCCAGCCTTCGGTCCTCTCTCTCTCTCTCTCTCTGCCTCTCTCTCTGCTTATAGGACCATGGGAGTGGCAAAAGCAGCTTTATTGACTTAAAAATATCCCTCCTTTTGCCTTGGGCGCCTTCGGTTTACAAGGTTTTCTTGGTATTTTACCCCGAATTTTTCTGCGGTTTCTGGCTTTTTCAATTGCTCGCTCGGGGCTGTTGAATTCTTTTGGCTAGAATATTAATGGAGAGCAGCAGAGAGGAGCTCAGAGCTGCCGCGCCGGGCGCCCGAGCCGAGGCGAGAACCCGAGGCCACGACGGCGTGGGCCCCGCAAACAACTCCGTACCGGTAGGAGTGTCCATCTGTTCGTCTGGTTGAGATCTGACGGATGAAAATTATCGTCCTCGAGGATTCAGCAATACGGATTCTGGAGACATGAGCGCACGAAGGACGAAAACGTATACGAAGCTTGCAATTCCTTTTTTTTCTAGAAAAGCATTGAACAATATTGTCTAGCAATTCTTTCAGATACTTTGCAATCTTATTCTTCCAAAGAAATAAAATGCAATTCGTGTCACGTTGTGGGCTAGAACTTCATGCAACAATCTCCTTGTTATTATGGAGAAAATCTTGTATCATTTTGTTGCACAATCATTTTGGAAAAAACAGGAATTTATGGTGGTGCCATAGCACAAATGTTATCTGATGAGTAATGATGATTCAAGTAAACAAAACCAGTCAATCATTCCCTTCTGCCTTATAGAATATTCACGTAACCTGAACAACCCTGTTAACAGCATTACACTCTCCATCATGGAAGGTGGAGCCTTCGCTGGCTGCAACCGTTTTGTATAAGAGAATCTGGCTCTGTTCATCAATTGGTTATTGGTAAACAAAATTAAGGCATGTTTAGGAAATAATTTTTTTTATTTTCTGAAGGCTAACTTCCATGGGACTCGAACTTGGATGCTATGCAACCAACTAACCAAGACAGGGATCCATGCTTGAAGGTCACTATTATAATTCCATGGTTGTTAAGATGGATCCATGAGAAGCTGCTGCGTGCTGGTGCCTACTCAGCCTTGCAGCCTCCATCCTTCGAAGAATGAAAAGGTTATGACCTTTTGTTTTGAGAAAAAACTTCTCTTGTTCCTATTTTATCATTAGTGGGTGATCATAATTCAGATTAAGAAGCTTATCAATGGGTTACTTTTTGCGATGATTATCAACGGGTTATTTGTCATAGTTGAAACCAATCAAAAAGTTTATCTTGTCTTTGTATATTAAAGGATAATATCAATGTATGTATATATTATGAACTGACGATTCATAGAAGACTAATGGTGTGGGTACTTTTGCCACAAAATCAAAATTGTATTGCCTTGAATTTCGAAAGGGGTTAATCAACTCCAAAGTACTAGCACCACATGGTTGTGTATATAGTTTTTGTGACATCAAGGACCGGGACACCACCAAATGAACAAGGTTGATGTCCCGATAAAGCGCTCCATCTTGCCTCATTTCCACGTTACCTACCTCCACTCGTTGCCAAGCAACACGACAAATGGCTACAAGCACACCAACAAATCAACAAGGAAGATCACGAATTGTGTTAAGGCTTAAGTCATATCTAGGTCTTCTAGAATTCGTGAGGCTTTTTCTCCAGTTCAATTAAGGCCGTACCTCACAAGTATCGTGTTGAAATCCCTACCTTTTATTAGAAGATATTATGCAAATGTCTGTTGATGTGCGATCGCCACCAACTCCTTATAAACAAACCCGTCTCAGAATTTATGCTGTGTGTAACAAACATGATTATTTAAATGTGATTTTACGACAAATACATAATTATTATAAGCTCTTTCCCTTTCCGAAAACCTTGTGAATGCGTGTGAAATGCACACAAAATTGATGAAGTGAGGACATTATCATATATTGAGCTTTATGCACCAACTCTACGGACAAGATGCCATAGAGAGACAACGAATAATTCATATCACCTTGCTAAGCACATGGCAGTGAGCAAACGCAATGCATGTTAGCGTCAGATCAGTCAGCCAGTTAACATCGCGAACTGACCTTCAACTCATCAGAGCTCGTTCCTTCCTTAACGCGAAATTTGAGATAGCAACGCTGGAACTAACAACAGCAATGACAACGTAATCTGTGGACGGAAGATTCTGAATACCTTTTCTGGCAAGGCACAACCTGCTCCAACAAAACAACTTGGCAACAAGTGTCGTCGCATTACAGTACGTGTTGCCGTGTTGGTCACTATCAATCGAACGATGGACACATGCTGATATAACACTTACATATATATAATCGAGTGCTAGAGTGAACATCACTCACTAGGGTGCCCTTTGTTGATTATTTTCGGAGAAACTACCCAACCACCGATCTATAGAGCGCATGCACACTCTTTATCCGCTTTTATAAAGTACCTATTTAGTTTACTTACCTTTTTGTTATACAATTTAAATAAAAACTGAAATGATAGTACGTACTTCACAAGAAACTAAGAAGTACAATGTACAAGGTAAGCACTGCTTTCTTGCATTGAACAACTATTTATAGGTTTCATTGTTCCAAAACTGAAATTCAAAACTGTGCTAACTAATGCTACTCCTAATGGCATGTTTCATTTTGTTTTTTTTCAAGGGTGTTGCTCAAATCTTTGAAAATGTGCTAACCAGTGTTACTTTCAAAAAGTACTTGCAAGAGACAAGTTGCACTAGAAACAGTGTGTACATGGTTTCAACTGATTGAAACCTTTTCATCTCACTTCTTTTAAATTCTTTGAAACGTCATCAAAATTATTGACATATCATTCTATTTATTAAAAATGTTTGCAAAACTTAGTGTAGCGTCTAATGGTACACATTATTTCTTGACTCTCTACGGGCCTGGTTAATAAACGACTTTTATATATGTAGCAAAATAAAAAAAATACACAATTGTTTATCAGCGCTCAAGCAAGCTCTTGTATCAAAAAGTGACCATCCTTACTCTATTAAAAAAACAAGACTTGATTTAGCTTATGTTGTCATTTTGGATGCTTACACGCACATGAGACCACCATATCTCTCTTTCAATCATATTAGTGGAAACATTAAAGCTAGTGCTATGATTTTTAAAAGCACGTTTGAAGACAAATCGAAGATACTATGTTCTTGTATGAAATATTGAGCAACTCCATTTATATATTTCTTTTTTGACAAATATTAAAAGCTTGGTGGTATGTATAAATTCTAGGGTGGCCAATAAATAAGAGTGTGAAACCATCAATAACTTTTGTGTTGATTTATGATATCCCACTAACATTAACTTTCTTTTAAGAAAAAAAAACTCTCTGTTCCGTCCATGACGTGCATGCCAATTATTCGGCACCTTACATGCCACGTCATACGATGAGGCACCTGCTAGTTGTGAAGCATGAGGTCAAGATGCTCACACACATCACTCTTTACTATTAATCCCTTGTCTTTGGCATAAAGCTTCGATTAGGATGCCTTGATTTGTACTCCGAACTGACAAGGCCGCTCAGGGAACAGAAAACACGGGATAATTAGGTGGATATGAATGTATGATGTTGTTGGCAACGGAAGCCATGGCCGATCTGATGTGTTGGCAACGAGTGCATACATTACACGCTTCTTATTTTTTGAATATCAAATTCTCATTTTCATTTCTGTTTGTGGTGTTGTCGTTATTATTAGCTTTCTGACACACTGCTAAAGGAAAAATTGGTGAAAAATAAGTGACGATTTTTTTATTAATGGAGAAAACGAAAAGGCATGTGCAAAGGTTAGTGATACATCTATAACTCGTCTGGTGGGATGTCCAATCATCTCGTCCTGCGGTTGAAAGTCAAGGGTCTTCAGACAATGATGCAACTATCATCTTCCAGACGAGCCACGGCCTTTGCCAGCTCGTGGGTGTGATGAACTCCATTTTAGTGTCTTAAAATTTTATTTACTTATAACCATCGTCAACGGAACAAATTGTACCTCCTCTGAAACTTTTTTTTTTCTAGAATTACACAGTACAACAATACACACACACACTCACCCTTATGAACACACGTACGCAAACCTTACCCCTATGAACACCTCCGAAGGACTGAGCACCCGACAGATCTGGAGATTTTCGAAGTCACCAAAGACATCTCGTTGTCGACAGGAACGCCACTTACCACTTAACGCATAACGCCGATAAATCTTCGAAAATTCGCTCCTACCGGAAGTCGAACCCAGGACCTCAAAGGTGTTACTCGGGTGCCTTAACCACTAGGCCAAAATCCCTTTCACGTCTAAAACTTGCTGAATTCGGCCGGCTAGGAATGTAACTCGGCTCCAGCCCATGGGCTTCTGGGCCTTCTGTTGGGGAGCATGAAGGCCAATTAATTTATATTTTACCTCCATTTTATATTTGTGTAATTATGGATCACAAAGCACACCTGTGAGTCTGTGACCTCTATAAGACCATATCCTAATTTCCTGTGGACAGCAAGAGCTGCACCAATAAACTGTTTAATGGTTATAGAATACAAGTTTGTTTGTTTTTTCTCCGAGGGACGGTACCCAAAGAGTTACTGCATTAATTTACGGAAACTAAGCATAGGATATTGCCTTTCCAGACACAAAAAGTTTTGTAAATAAATTAAAATAAACTATTTTTTCAAAAACTCAAAAGAGCAACGCATCATTGTATTAAAGGATATGCTACAAAACACGCCACACCCACACACATTCATGCATTCAATTCAATTCAGTCGGAAGACTTTTTTGGCGACCAAGAAGATTGCCCTGGTGACTGATAAACAGAATGAGGAAGCACAACCACCGGAAGCTGCCTACGTGACAAGGTAGATGGGGCCAAAGGCCTCCCTCTTCACGCCATAGCTCACCTGGTCGAGCTGCGCGTAAGAAGGCAGCTCTTCGTCATCGGCACCTGACGCCATCGCCACCGCAAAGCAGCTGGCCGCTGTACGCCGGACTACGCGCACCATATTGCTGCATTCTTCGAGAACTGGGCTGTAATGCTTCTGGCTCCGTTGCTTGAAGCCCGCTGGTTACACACACACACTCACCCTTATGAACACACGTACGCAAACCTTACCCCTATGAACACCTCCGAAGGACTGAGCACCCGACAGATCTGGAGATTTTCGAAGTCACCAAAGACATCTCGTTGTCGACAGGAACGCCACTTACCACTTAACGCATAACGCCGATAAATCTTCGAAAATTCGCTCCTACCGGAAGTCGAACCCAGGACCTCAAAGGTGTTACTCGGGTGCCTTAACCACTAGGCCAAAATCCCTTTCACGTCTAAAACTTGCTGAATTCGGCCGGCTAGGAATGTAACTCGGCTCCAGCCCATGGGCTTCTGGGCCTTCTGTTGGGGAGCATGAAGGCCAATTAATTTATATTTTACCTCCATTTTATATTTGTGTAATTATGGATCACAAAGCACACCTGTGAGTCTGTGACCTCTATAAGACCATATCCTAATTTCCTGTGGACAGCAAGAGCTGCACCAATAAACTGTTTAATGGTTATAGAATACAAGTTTGTTTGTTTTTTCTCCGAGGGACGGTACCCAAAGAGTTACTGCATTAATTTACGGAAACTAAGCATAGGATATTGCCTTTCCAGACACAAAAAGTTTTGTAAATAAATTAAAATAAACTATTTTTTCAAAAACTCAAAAGAGCAACGCATCATTGTATTAAAGGATATGCTACAAAACACGCCACACCCACACACATTCATGCATTCAATTCAATTCAGTCGGAAGACTTTTTTGGCGACCAAGAAGATTGCCCTGGTGACTGATAAACAGAATGAGGAAGCACAACCACCGGAAGCTGCCTACGTGACAAGGTAGATGGGGCCAAAGGCCTCCCTCTTCACGCCATAGCTCACCTGGTCGAGCTGCGCGTAAGAAGGCAGCTCTTCGTCATCGGCACCTGACGCCATCGCCACCGCAAAGCAGCTGGCCGCTGTACGCCGGACTACGCGCACCATATTGCTGCATTCTTCGAGAACTGGGCTGTAATGCTTCTGGCTCCGTTGCTTGAAGCCCGCTGGTTCCTTGGCGTCTGGTTTGATCTTGCGCTTCATCTTGTTCTGGAACTTGGACAGGAACGTGAGGTAACACTTCCATGTCTTCTTCTTCGCTGCTTGGGGGCATGAACCGCTGCTGCTGCTCTGTCCATGTTTCGTTGCTCGGTTTACCTGAACACGGACAAAGATCAAAGTTCAGAATTCAAGTGGTTGTACATGCGTGAAAAAAAAACCATGATTAGGATTCGATAAAGATGATGAAGAAGAAGAAGAGCAGGGGAAAATGCTAGGCAAATATCAGAACATTTTTTTTGTGGGTAGCAATTATCAAAACTTCTGTTCCGTTTCACCAAAAAGGAATAGCAAAAAAAAAAAGAGAGAGAACTTCTGAAAAATGAACGAATATAATTAACGGCTACCTTGGATTGATCACGGTTAGGGTCACAAGCAGCCTTCCCATTCCCATAATAAGTCTTCTTCGTCATCTCACACCAGCTAACAGCTCACCGACACAGGAAGCAGAGCTGCAATGTACAAATGGTCATGAAGAAGGTATGGTCATGGGCACATAAACAGTCATCCAGATCACAAAGGCCACTTGCAGACCATGGCAAAGGTGCAATGTATCATCAGGCAGCGGCAGCAGCCCGGCAGCAATGGCACATCAGGTAGTCCGTGACTCAGTGGCTGCCGGCGGATGAGCAAGCTGACTGAAGGCAGATGTTAGCTGAACTCAAAGGTCATGTTGCCAGTAAAAACAAGGGCTAGGGCGTTAAATAAAGGCCAGTTAGCTGCGGGTGTCTGGCCTAAACCCTATCAATATATGGTTAATCCGGACAAGCTTAGGACAGAACTAGAGGAAACAATTTTGGACTGCCATGCAGGCATCAGAACCAAGGCCAGTTCGTGGACACCATTTAGACTGAATCTTTTTGGATGACTGAATATTTGTCAGGTTGCAGCGAGTATGGGCTTGGGACAAGCACATGTGAGGAGCAAGCATCTGAGATTCTGCAGATTTCACGGCGTGACCCATTGGATTGATGGATGAGCATGCAGCTTGTTCTAACCACTCCAGGATTACTATTTCCTTATTAGTGCCTAGGTATCTACAAAGGCATGTTTGACACTTCCACCATATTGCATCAGCGGCGAGATGTTCTGGCTATGGACACAAAATGAAAAAGAAAAGGGGAATAAACGAGAAAAAAATATTTAGCTTGCTCATAACTACATGCATGGCCAATGTTCGTAACAGAAAGGAAGTCGCAGGAAATCTCGTCCTTAACATGTGTGGCTGGAACAAACAGATTCATCAGCAAGCCCATTAAGACATATCAGAATCGTTACAAAACAATCTCACGTGTTAAAAGTAATGAAAAAAAATCCTTTTCTGGATTGGTACAACTTGCATGCTGGTGAGAAAAAATGGTAAACAAAATTGCTTCTCCTGCTTGCGTTAGCAGGAACAAGGGGAGGAGATCAACGATCCAGATATCTAGTTTCCTATGGCTACTGACATGGTCCACAATCAGCTAGGTCTTGCCCGACGTTTCGGTCTTCAACAGCTTACGGACTTCTGCAGCAGTCAGTTTCTCCTTACCAGCAAGATCAGCTAGCTCGGCGATGGAACGTTTCTGTTTGCCAGTATTCTTGACGAAAGGCACGCTAGTACTATCCCGAACAAATTTGTTGCTGTCTGGTTTACCAGGAGCGGGTCTGTGATGTTTCTGTTTCTTGAGACTAGGTTTATCTGAAAGGAAACCTGGTGATTTTCTCTTGCCAGAGTCCTTCAAGAATGCCACACTGGCACTGGTACTGGCTCCTCCATTTGCATGTTTTTTGCTGCTGGAATCGTCCTCAGAAGTTGCCTGAGCAGGTTTTAGCCTTTTATTCTTGCCCTTCTGAGATAAATCTGTCTTATTAGTGTTGGAATCGTCAGTATTTTTGTCAGTCTTCTCCTTTTGTTTACGCTTTTTTGCGGGTGTTTGAGAAGAAAACTGATCTTCAATGTTCTGCCCCATAGGTTTACTGCTTGAGCCAAATTCCGCCTGAAATTTTCTCTGTGTTGTTTCTTTAGATGTTTGACTTGCCTTCCACTGATCTGGTCGCCTAGCATATCTATGACCAAAAAAGAAAAAGAGAAAAGGGCAGTATGTGTATTAACATGGGCAATCGAACAATACAGGACTGATATGTATAGACTATTCACAAAAGGAATAAGATGATAACACAAACATGATTTACCTTTCAACATCCAGCTTCCTTAACAAGTGGTAGCCGTGTTTGGTTTTAGACAATTCAGTTTGCACGGCCAACAACTCGACCACTATAGCCTCTTTATGAGAAAAATTGCTGGCAGCAAAGCACTTCTCTACCAAGAATGAGCCAGAAGGATTCATAGCAATCTCTCCATAGTGACCTTGTAGTCTGCCACAAAATATATACTGATCAAAAGGAGGCCTACCCTTAAAAACATGGGCTGCAGCTTTACTGTACTGAGTCAAAACAGCTGTTCAACAGCAGTAAAACAAACTGAAGATAATCCACTAAAATTTGATGCTAAGATAATCGACTGTAATTAGATGATACTGATACTTCAGATTGAAAGTTGCAGATAAGTAGGGCTGACAGCCTGACACACTAATTTCTGCTAAGCTATAGTACTGAGTGTCTACTATACCATAAATAAATGTCTATACAGTCAAGGTCCAATAACAAAGTGGTGTGCCTTTCAGAAGAGTGCAGGGAAGCACACCAACTTCTTTTCATCTTAGCATTTTATAGTTCCATATTAACCTGCATTACTCTTCTACGTCTACATGATATGTTCGATGAAGTTAAAGCCACTCTGTGGCTTCCTTGTCCAAATGTTCCCGTTGCACTGCACTTGCAACCTCTGTTTGATGTTACCCATATAGAAATGGAATAACGAAAAAAGGAAGCAGTTATAGTGCCAAAATTTCTACTACAGCTTGAATATCCAAATCTGTTTGTGACAGATTTTAGCAGCAAAGCTTTGACATTTTTATTAGGTTATGGAAGCATTTAGTGAGAAAAGCTTGGCTATAAGGCCCTTCAGCTACTGCTGATCAGATTTTTTGTCAGACTACTTGATAATTGTGCACATTATGGGAAAGGTATTAATAAAACATAACACAAACATGATTTACCTTTCAACATCCAGCTTCCTTAACAAGTGGTAGCCGTGTTTGGTTTTAGACAATTCAGTTTGCACGGCCAACAACTCGACCACTATAGCCTCTTTATGAGAAAAATTGCTGGCAGCAAAGCACTTCTCTACCAAGAATGAGCCAGAAGGATTCATAGCAATCTCTCCATAGTGACCTTGTAGTCTGCCACAAAATATATACTGATCAAAAGGAGGCCTACCCTTAAAAACATGGGCTGCAGCTTTACTGTACTGAGTCAAAACAGCTGTTCAACAGCAGTAAAACAAACTGAAGATAATCCACTAAAATTTGATGCTAAGATAATCGACTGTAATTAGATGATACTGATACTTCAGATTGAAAGTTGCAGATAAGTAGGGCTGACAGCCTGACACACTAATTTCTGCTAAGCTATAGTACTGAGTGTCTACTATACCATAAATAAATGTCTATACAGTCAAGGTCCAATAACAAAGTGGTGTGCCTTTCAGAAGAGTGCAGGGAAGCACACCAACTTCTTTTCATCTTAGCATTTTATAGTTCCATATTAACCTGCATTACTCTTCTACGTCTACATGATATGTTCGATGAAGTTAAAGCCACTCTGTGGCTTCCTTGTCCAAATGTTCCCGTTGCACTGCACTTGCAACCTCTGTTTGATGTTACCCATATAGAAATGGAATAACGAAAAAAGGAAGCAGTTATAGTGCCAAAATTTCTACTACAGCTTGAATATCCAAATCTGTTTGTGACAGATTTTAGCAGCAAAGCTTTGACATTTTTATTAGGTTATGGAAGCATTTAGTGAGAAAAGCTTGGCTATAAGGCCCTTCAGCTACTGCTGATCAGATTTTTTGTCAGACTACTTGATAATTGTGCACATTATGGGAAAGGTATTAATAAAACTCCAAATTGTTGGGGTGTTGGAAGAGGCTTACTTTGCAAAAACATTAAATTTTCGCTTGGCTGTGGCACTTGAACAGAGGAAAGCCTCAAGAACACGGCTACCTCCTGAATCCTTGGAAATTTGGAGGATCCGATCATCCTCCATGGCAAGCAAGCTAGCAACATACTGCCTAATATATTGCTGAACAAGGATACAAATGAATGGTGTTAGAAATCAGACATCTAGGAGCTATACTAATATTAAGAAAACAAGATCACAGTACTGTGCTATGTATTGTTATGCATTTGTGTTGCACTAACTATCCACTCAGGGTAAGGTCACAGAGAAAGTCAATGAGATTCCAAAATGATATCAAATATCAAAAGAAAATGTAAGCCACAAATAGAAAGAAACCAAATTAATAAAAATGAGTGAAAAGAATTTGCAAACTAGGAGAGACTAATGAACAGTCAGCAGCAAATATTATAAACTGGAGTTATATTGTAACCACGTGACAGTGAAGTTATCTAGATGGGATATAAGAAGAATATGACAATTTCAACATACATGTGGGTATTGAAAAATTGACTGCAGCATCAAGCAACCCAGGAAACTCATCTTTGCACCAAGAGGCCATTTCCAATAAGATCTCTCACGAAGGAAGTCCTCAAGAAAAAGTATATGTGCAACAATGCTATCAGGAGACTCAGAGTCTGAACTTAGTGCTGCAGCAAGTGCTTGAGAAGCCTGCAGGTCAAAACAGAGCAATCAGATATAGTTGTCCAAAATTATATTTCAACAAACAATGAAGAGACCTGTAAGTCAATCAAATGTAAACCTCAAGGCGATTAGTTTCAAGCCGCTGACATGCCGCTAAGATGGAAGCTACAACCCCTGCTTTACCCAGTTCAAGCAATTCCTTAAATTTCGGGCCAAGCTCTTCCCAAATTTGCTTTATCTGTTGAGAAAAAAAAAGTAGTATAAATTTATGAAGGGAACACCTGCAGTTGAAACCTATATAACCTGAAAGAACTACAAAAGGAAATAGTAGAATATGTAATAGAACCATCAATCACATTCCATGGAGAGCTTTTGCACATGCACTCATACCAGACGTAAGTCATTTATCTCATCCAAATCCGCAGTACACATGTTATGATTCAGAAATTATAGCACTGTTTGTTGCACAAAAGACAGTTGATGATGACAACCTAATGAACATTACAACCAGCAACAAGTTCCAATGATGTTGTTTTACCCAAATTCAATATGAAGACTTCACAAGTGACAATTTAGTGTAACAACTAGCATAATAAACTATCTAAGACAAGCTAATATGTCCTCCATTATTATAACACGCAGTGATGATTTACAAATTGTTCACTATAAATATAATGTCTCGATGCAATAAAAGTGGGAACAGATTATTTATATCAGAACAGAAGATTAATTTCCTTACAGAACCTTTGGTTCAGTTACTGATTAAACAAGTCTGTATACCTGATCTGAGGTTTTCGCTGATGATATCAAAGCTTGCACCACATAATTACCACATGGGTGAGACGAGATCGCAAATAAGTCACCCCTCAGAGTACCTGCTAGCATACCATTTCGCAGTTCCTCAGGTGCAACCTCCACAATCACCTGTAAAGCATTTACATCCATTAACGATTATTTTAGTTAGCATAAAAGTTGCATTGTGATCAGGATTTGGCCACCAGTCCCAAAAGCTTCAAGTTACTCCACCCACCCAACAGAAAAATATTCAAACAAAAAAAGAGGAAGACAAGAACAAAAATATCAATGTAGATGGTAGGTCTTAATGTGCAGATATAAGCAACATGTTCTTTGATTTTTGCAAAATAGAGCTCAAAAGAATACCTCCAAGAGATGGCTGTAAGCAGTTTCTTCAAGTAAAGAAACAATTTCACTCTTTTTTTCATTGAAACTATTCTTATGTATACTATCATCTTCATCATACCCAAGAAGAATTGATATCATATGATGCAATTCACTGTCATCATCAGATGATAATTTCAGTGCAGTCTGCCAAAGAAAATGTTAAGATTAAGGTCCAGTTACCAAAATCAGAACTATACTAAGAATTATATATAAGTGGAACACAAAAACTTATACTGACCTGTAAAACAAGGCTGCTGTTCTTGTCAACGCATAAAGATGTAATGTCACTTTTTGCACTCTGTAGCATTTGCCTGACGAAGGACTTAAACAAGTCTGAGAAACCATTTTCAAATTTATGTGGATCATGCCCACCCGATTGATTTAAACCACAACTCAACCGCTCAGCTAGGACAGCAGATCTCTTAGTAGTGTGGAAGTTCTGCAATGACTCTAACGGAACTCCCTTGCAAAGACAAAGAAGAGTTCGTAGAACATGTGATCCATAGCAGCTGGACATCACATTAGTAGCATCTGCAGCAACAACCTGTAACAACAACTCAAATGAGTGTTCCATACTTCCATTGAACATAATGAAAATGAGACATATTGGTGATAAAAACAAAAGAGTACCTTGCATAGCCTACTCAAAATATCTTCTATCATGGACCTGGAGGTCTCATCCTCAAGATGTGTCGCCAGTGACTTGAGAGCTGCCTCAGCAACATGTGATCCAGATTTATCCATGGCAATAACATGAAAAGAATCGATACAGTTGCGAAGGAATGTGCATAACTGCTCCAACTCACAGCCTTCTATGAGAGTCTGCAATATGTGGCTTATCACAGCATCAGTGGCAAGCTCAAGTTCTTTCCCTTTAGTTTCTTCCAAGGCATTAGCACATATAGCCGAGCGCTCATCCAAATCAATCTCCTTGTTGTCGAAGAGATTCGAAATCTCCGTAAAATACTTCGCAGTTTCAGGGTCAACTCTTTTCCTAGATGTTGAGCATCAGAAAGAAGTTTGTCAGCAATTTAACATCACCATGTATAAAAATATGTTATTGGCTACACATATAGCAAGATGAGTAAACTTTTAAAGAAAAAGAGTTCATACCTGAGAACATTTTGCACCGGCTTTGATGTTTCAGAAGATGGTAACACATTCCGATTAGCTAGACTCCCTGAGCTTTCCGAACGACGTTCCTCCCCTCTCCCTTTGCCTTTCCTGCGATCATCGCCCTTCTTCTGTTTCCTCTGCCCATGCATAGGTTTCTCTGCTGAAGGATGTTTACTTGAACCAGAACCCCCTTTACGTGGCTTCTCCCCCTTATCCTTCCGTCCTCTCTTCTTGCACAAGCCATCGTCTCCTCCATCCAGCAAGTCATTCTGCCGGTTTGCTTTTGGTCTAATTGCCTTTGACCCAAAACAAACCATTGTTCATGCACATTCAGGAGTAATCACCAATTCTGAAATGTGATGCATAAGACATAACAATCAGATTGTGTGGGAAAGATACCCAGCATATATCTGAAACCTTGTTCCTACTTGAGGCAAATCGGTTCCTAGTTAATTTGGGGCTCAATCTTTCTCTGGGAGCACAGAATGTGAGAAACAATATGGCTACTGAGGAGAAGAAGAGACTCCCTAAGCAAACTATCGAAATTTTGCATGCCTTTGTTTATAACATGCAGCTTTTGGGGGGATTCTTGTCAATACGGTAGGCATTCAACTTATATAAGCTAACCTACTAAAATCGACGAACATGCCAAAACGTTTACATCTCAAGGATTGCAAGCTGAAGATGGCACTGGATATTGCGCCCAGAGGACCATCAGCACCCTCTGCGCCAGTGTTTAAACCATGGGCTGGTGGAACACATGCGGTTAATAGGACCGTGGACCGTTTGGTGAGAAAACTAATTAAGCAAGGTTAACAGCCGACGCACCCAGAGCCAGAACGGAGAAGTGCTTAGGGATCCTTACCAAGAGAACGGAGCAGCCCCGTGCAGCAGATGGACCTGCCTGCTGCGCGCCAATCCGAAGGGAGAAAGAGGAGCCGGAGTGGAGGACAGCGGCCAGGGAGGAGGAGGTCCTTCGGGGTGGCTCGCGCGCTGCCGTGGAGGACGGCGGCAAGGAAGCGAGAAGGGTTTGGCGGCGCCGGTGAGAAGGAAAGGAGGGAAGAAGACGACAACAGAGAGGGAGGGATTGTTCTTGGGCTCCTTGGCACGGCCCAGTGCCAGCAAGTACTTGTGCAGCCCATGTAATGCTTCTCGCTGGTTTGTTTCGTGCCGCCGCCTGTTCAACTCCCCAGTCCTGCCTCTCGGTTTTCCGTCCCAATCGCACAGATCGCGAACGGCGAACGGCAGCCTGGCGCTTCCACGGCAAAGAAGCAGGCATGAAGAAGCAAGACAGGCACGAGTGCGAGTGCCGGCCGGACGCCCAGCCTGCCGCGGTGCCGCAGGTATATTATTTTATTGTTTTGTCCAATTTCAGAACGAACACATGCACTAGCATGTCTGATGATTAGTGAACTTTGAACTAGCTTAGACCATTGGTTTTCTTCTTTTCATCAATCGGTGTAATGCTCACTGTCTAGCAATGTCTTCTTCAAGAGACAAAACAAAAATCCAAATTTCAGAGGGAGCTATGGATAGACTTTTAACTTTTTTGCAAATAAATTAATAAATTAAAAGTGTCTTCTGATGACCAATAACTTGGTCAGGGCCTACACTTGATTGTACGATTGCCAGTGATGATCCTAGTGTACCATTGAAGTCTTAATTTCAAAAGGCACCAAAAGAATGATGTCTTTTAACTAAGAATATGCAACCAAGAGTTTAATAGGTACATTTTTTAGACCTGTAATTTTATATGTTGTTAGACCATCTTCACGGAAGCGCCTACCCCAACCCAACTCTAAATTTAAAGTTGACCCCCCCACCCCCACCCCACCCCCACAAAAAAAAACTCTAAATTTAAAGTTTTATTCTTTTAGACCTCATTCTATAGTTTCGTGAATGGCACTTGCTTATGCTGGGACGGCCCTGATGAGCGATGAGTCGATGTTGCCATGACGGATGAAGCTACTTGGATGGAAAGGAGCCACTGAGGTTAACATGCCTGCGCATGGGGTTGAGTGAAGGTCGTGATAATGTCATAATAACCAATAATATCATCGTGTTCATCTTGTTTCCCCATTTTCATCAGTCTTTCTAGATGTTTGCATCGATATTGAGATTAAAAAAAAAGATCTTTGTATTCCATACTAACAAAGTAGTGCGTGCCCCGACCGTCAATTTTGATTCACTCTGTTTTCAAATACTCAGAACAGAGTGGTAATGACATATCAGTCTACAGTTCCATTTTGATTCCCTCTCTTTGCTCACCATATGGTTAAATCAGTTTGTCTCCTAAAACTAACCACAACCAATGGGTCAAGCTGTGTTTGTTATTCATGTGAAACCTTAATAATGAAAATAAAATTGGCAGTGCATGCCAGATTTGCCAGTGGCCACACAAATTTAATTTGCGCGCTGTCCTAATTATGGAGTGAAACAATAGTGTTGTTCTGGGATAGTAACTGTACCAAAGTCTGACGTCAGTCTAATGGCGGGCCACCTGTCACAATTTAGTACTCCAGGTAAGCATTGTTTTAGATTGCTTGGAATCAATACCTACGACCTGTGCTCACCAGTGTATGCTTATATGAATAATATTTCTTTTGAGAATGGTAGACTAGATTCGTTTTTTGTATAATATCATCGTGCCTTTTCTTGATCTTGCAGATATGTTCAACATCTCTTTGTTTTGCAAGCACCAGCGGCGTGGCTTAGATTCTTTGGAAGTACCGAAAAAGGACCGCCTTCTCCAATCACACCGGGAATTGGATGCGCGCGCGCCGAGGCCAGTCGATCAGAACCCGCCCGCGGTCACCGCTGACGTTCGTCCATTTCGGAGAATCGCGTCCAAGTTTTCCACTCGACTAGTCCTGTCCCCGTCGCCATATCTGTCCACGACGCAATCAGTCACACTGCTACTCAGTTGCCTCCCGCCGCACTCGCCGTGCTGCTGCATAACTCGATCGATCGCTCGGCGCTCCACCGGCGTCGGCTGGCCGCGGCCTGGTTTGCTCCTTCCTCTCGATCGAACTCCTCCGTCCAACGTCCCCTCTCTTCTTGTGCCTAATCTTGCGGATCATCTGATCTGTCTGTAGGACCTGTATGTGCATCATATTCAGTAGATTCCTCTTTGTGTATCGTAGAAAATCAGAGCTGTGTTTTCAGTAGATTTCCTATTTGCATGCCGTAGCTAGAAATCAGCACTGCTGATCGATATGACTAACTCTACTTCTCGTGACGGATATAACGCACTGCCTAAAGTTTCATAATAAAGTCTTGCACAAATATGCGTGTTGGCTTTTTTCGAATCAATTGACATACTGGTAGGTGGAACTTATTTCTGACGACGCATGTCTTGGTTTTGCTGAACCTGTAGGTGCTGCTATTAGGAGTAGTTACCATGGAGACGTACACCACCGACGATGCGCTGACGGCCATGGGGTTCGGCAAGTTTCAGGCGCTTGTCCTTGTGTACGCAGGGACAGGGTGGCTTGCGGACGCCATGGAGCTCATGCTGCTGTCGTTCCTTGGGCCGTTGGTGCGGCAACAGTGGGATGTCTCCCCCCAGCATGAGAGCCTGCTCTCCAGTGTTGTCTTTGCTGGCATGCTTGTTTTGCAAGCACCAGCGGCGTGGCTTGGATTCTTTGGAAGTACCGAAAAAGGACCGCCTTCTCCAATCACACCGGGAATTGGATGCGCGCGCGCCGAGGCCAGTCGATCAGAACCCGCCCGCGGTCACCGCTGACGTTCGTCCATTTCGGAGAATCGCGTCCAAGTTTTCCACTCGACTAGTCCTGTCCCCGTCGCCATATCTGTCCACGACGCAATCAGTCACACTGCTACTCAGTTGCCTCCCGCCGCACTCGCCGTGCTGCTGCATAACTCGATCGATCGCTCGGCGCTCCACCGGCGTCGGCTGGCCGCGGCCTGGTTTGCTCCTTCCTCTCGATCGAACTCCTCCGTCCAACGTCCCCTCTCTTCTTGTGCCTAATCTTGCGGATCATCTGATCTGTCTGTAGGACCTGTATGTGCATCATATTCAGTAGATTCCTCTTTGTGTATCGTAGAAAATCAGAGCTGTGTTTTCAGTAGATTTCCTATTTGCATGCCGTAGCTAGAAATCAGCACTGCTGATCGATATGACTAACTCTACTTCTCGTGACGGATATAACGCACTGCCTAAAGTTTCATAATAAAGTCTTGCACAAATATGCGTGTTGGCTTTTTTCGAATCAATTGACATACTGGTAGGTGGAACTTATTTCTGACGACGCATGTCTTGGTTTTGCTGAACCTGTAGGTGCTGCTATTAGGAGTAGTTACCATGGAGACGTACACCACCGACGATGCGCTGACGGCCATGGGGTTCGGCAAGTTTCAGGCGCTTGTCCTTGTGTACGCAGGGACAGGGTGGCTTGCGGACGCCATGGAGCTCATGCTGCTGTCGTTCCTTGGGCCGTTGGTGCGGCAACAGTGGGATGTCTCCCCCCAGCATGAGAGCCTGCTCTCCAGTGTTGTCTTTGCTGGCATGCTGATTGGGGCCTGTTTCTGGGGCTTCCTCTCTGACAAGTATGGAAGAAGGTAAGAAAAATCTGCTCCTGAATCAATTCCATGTTTCTGAGTTGTTTCAATGTAGAATTATTTGGATTGAGAGAGTTTGTTTTGCAAGTGTTTAGCTAGCAAGAAGGAATCAGTTTCTAAAGTACTAAAAATGGGAACTTCATGAAAATGTTGCGGTAATCCAAACTTTCTAGAGTGAACTATGCACATAAATGAACCAATCAAAGTAACACATCTTATTTAATAACCGTCACTAAGCAATGATTTTCACTTGTGGGCTTGTTCGATTTTTTTCAGGACACTTTTTTACTATATGTTATGGCATCCGCTATTCAGCATAAAGTGATACAGATTTTGTATTTGTTTTCATTGCAGGACCATTTTATTGTTTTCGATTCTTCTTACTACTGGAGCGGGTTTCCTAAGTGCTTTGTCACCTAACTATATATCCTTGCTGGCTTTTCGGTTTCTCGTCGGCATGGGAGTGGGTGGTGCACATGTGTTTACGTCGTGGTTTTTGGAGTTTGTTCCTGCAAAAAATCGCGGATCTTGGATGATTGTTTTCTCCTGCTTTTGGACTATCGGCACAATTTCAGAGGCTTCGCTTGCGTGGGTACGTTAGTTCTTCTTTTGGTATTGCATCACTTTTTCTGGAACTTCTTTATTTCAATCCTAGTCATTCCCTTTTCGTCATAATTTAAATTTTCTTACGGTTTCTGTAATGTAAAACATTTAAATGAGGAAAGCTAGTGTGCATACAAATCCATGGGAACCTTATGTTCTTTAACTTCATAGGAATATGTTCTTTAATTTGTATATGAAAGTTATTTTTGGTCAGGTAGTTATAGGATTGATAAGATTTGTTTTCAAAGTATGATTGATAAGATTTTATCATATTTGGCTATTTATTTTTTTTCTTTATCGTATACTGTATGTTAAAGAGGCTATATATAAAGGGAGGCCTGCATTTTTGTAAGGAGTAAATTAAGAAACACCAAAGAAATGGCTGATCCCATGGGACACACTCTTCATTCTTCACTGCAATTCCACCAAATTCATCACAATTACACATTTGAACTCCGCATATATATATCAACCCTCCTCTCATGAAATAGTGGATGATGATTGGTGGTATGCTATCCCATCTCTTTGACTTAATCTTTCCAATGGTCTGGGTCTATTAGTACTCCACAACATCCCAATACTGAATCTGGACTAAAAAATCCAATAAAAGGTACTCGAATTACATTCTGAGCAATACATGTTATTTATGGACTCAATTAGTCTATGCTTGCATGTTTTCCTTATATTTAGTTTATTCATTTATATTCCGATGCAGGTTGTCATAGAGAAATTGAACTGGAGATGGTTACTGGGATTCACAGCCCTTCCATGCTTCGTTTTGCTCCTTTTCTTTGTAGTTACACCTGAGTCACCACGCTACCTTTGCGTACAAAATAAGATGTCCAAGGCAACACATGTTCTGGAAAGAATGGCCAATGTGAATAAAGTAACTCTTCCTCCCGGAGTTCTCACATACCACAGAGAAATACAAGCTGAGCACGTGTTGCATACTTCTGAGAATGGACACCTTCCTGTCACGCAGAACGAATGTACAGTTGACAGTAATAAGGGCTCAAAATCTGGTGGTATTGCAGCAGTGCGCATGCTATTATCCCCTAAACTGCTCAGATCAACTCTTCTTATTTGGTTTGTTTGGTTTGCGAATTCATTCGCTTATTACGGGCTAGTACTGCTAACATCACAGCTGAGTGACGCAAACAGAAGATGTGGGTCTGGTCAGAAATCAGAAGTGCACAAAACAGATCCTAACCTTTACAAAGATATTTTTATCACTAGTTTAGCAGGTACTTTCCATAAATACGCTGCTCCCTTTTTATATAAAAAAGGAATATATTTCGATATGCTGCCCCCTTTGGACTGGCTTATAGATTATGCCACTAATCACACTCTCTTTACCAGAGCTTCCTGGCTTGGTTGTTTCTGCGGTGATCGTTGATTGGTTTGGTCGGAAAGCTACGATGTGGATCTTGATGTTTGCATGCTGTGCTTTCCTTGGGCCGCTCGCGGTTCATCAGAATGAGTCGTTGACAACCGCCCTTCTTTTTGGAGCTCGCGCCTGCGGCATGGGTAGCTCTACAGTTTTGTGTTTGTATGCTCCAGAGGTTCGTATAAACTTCTCATTGAGCAGAGTACTTAAAATGGTGATTTGATTGTTATGCTATGCTTTGAGTAATCTGTCAAAATTTTTACCTATGAGGTATCGACGCTTTGACTACTACGTCTACAGAAAACATGCATTTTTTTAAGCAACTTGCCGTTCAATTTAACAAGTACACAATTGTTTTAATGTCAAAAGCTTCCTTTGAATATTTATCCCCTTTTTGGAGTAATTTTTTTGTGGGTACACAAACTTATAAGGTGGGTGCAATAGTCATAAAACTTGATAGGTGCTCAAATACGTCATAAATCTTGTTTAGATGTGCATTAGACAATATAAAAAATTTCGACAGAGTAATCCCACAAAAATGGATTGCCACAACATCATCCTACCATGACCACCGCACATGAAACAGATCCAAAGGTGTCGCCCCGCTGTCTTTCTCCATCCACAAGTGCAGGAGGGAGGTAACGAAGCAGACAAACCTTTCTCGATGATCATTAATGTTAGATGCAGAGTACCTGAGTTGGAACTCATTGGCTCATTGCTAGCCAGTGACGGCGATGGCAGGAAAGCTAAGCTGCTGCTCTTAGTCTTGGCCAACAAAAGAATTGGCATGCAGAGACCTGAGCTGGAGCTCATCGCCGGGGAATTGGCACACTGGAACGCTGTTTTGACCGATTTGAGACATTGTCCAATTTTGTGGCTAAAATGCATCCACCTTAAAAGTTCATGTACCTTCAATGTAATTTACTCTTTATTTTATTACGTTAGAGTTAAAGGGTTGCATTCCTATCTAGAGAAATACAGATTTAAAATATTAAAATAGTCATGTAAGTTTTCTTGCATTGGAATTAGTAAGGTTTAGAACAGCGCACTCTATGAGCCTATATTTTCCTGAGGGTAAGGGTGAAAACGGAACGGATAATATCCTCCCGACCGACTGCCGAAACCGAAAAAAATTAATATGAGCAAATATAGGATGCATCAATAATTACCCGACACTATCCGTGCCCGAATTCGAGTCCGAAAAATATGTGCGGGAT
>LAPY01000144.1:220310-254533 GCA_000970635.1 Eragrostis tef | reverse complement strand
GATCCAAAGGTGTCGCCCCGCTGTCTCTCTCCATCCACAAGTGCAGGAGGGAGGTAACGAAGCAGACAAACCTTTCTCGATGATCATTAATGTTAGATGCAGAGTACCTGAGTTGGAACTCATTGGCTCATTGCTAGCCAGCGAGGGCGATGGCAGGAAAGCTAAGCTGCTGCTCTTAGTCTTGGCCAACAAAAGAATTGGCATGCAGAGACCTGAGCTGGAGTTCATCGCCGGGGAATTGGCACATACACCCGAGCCTAATAGTATATCAACGCTCTGTTTTGACCGATTAATGCACGCTAAAGCAACATCTATGACCTATTTGAGACCGTGTCCAATTTTGTGGCTAAATTTCATCCACCTTACAAGTGCACTCCATATTCTATCCGTGCGCATAGATCCGGATTTGGCTCCAATAATGATCTGAATCCGTGCGCATAGACTGACTCTTGTCCATGTTAAACATAATCGATACTAGCATTTACCTCTCCAGAACAAACACATTTGCTAACCATTTCAGACTTCTAGTTCAGTCTTGAATACCTGGCCGTCATTTAGCTAGCAGTCCTACAGAAAAGTTTCAGAAACATTTTCCTTGCAGCAGTGTATTAATTTCTGATGAGTTAATTCCACTCCTTGCCTCTCTTTGCAGGTGTATCCAACACCAGCGCGCTCAACTGGGGTCGGAATTGCAACCGCCATTGGTAAAATCGGCGGCATCGTTTGCCCTCTTATCGCCGTCGGGATGCTGCGCAGCTGCCACCAAATGGAAGCCATCGTGGTCTTTGAGCTGGTGTTGGGCTTCGCTGCAATTGCCTGTATCCTATTCCCTGTAGAGACCAAGGGCCGCGAGATGAAGTGATACTGTGAAATCAAAACATCGCTGGCACTCAGATATGCCCGTCCTACATCGCCATGCATCACTTCTGTATCATGGTCGTGGAGGGCTTTATACGCTTAACATTTAGCTGAATTTTGGGATAGAATTGCCAAACCTATTTGGTACAAGTCGGTCTTCATGTGTAACACATATCAGTACCAGTACGGGATTCTATAGAAATTAACTGTGAGTATTTCATCCAGTCACAAAGCATTGAAACCTTTGCGGAAGAAATACTTCTCAAAATCCCAATAGAATTGTACTGAAAAGAAACCCATAATTCCTGTTCCTAACATCAAACAATACAATTAATAGAGAGACCAACTGCTTAAGACCCATTTCAATGTCAAATAAGCAGTACGCTTTTCAATATCCCTCCTACAGAGTTATTGTTTAATATTCTCAGGTCACGATGTTGGATGCGACAAACCTCTATGAATGGTTGATATATAGGAGAAAAAAAGGAACATTGTTCACCGGAATACGATAAATGCTAAAGAGAGGAAGTAGGGGACATGTGGGGGCTGTTTATAATAGACACAATCCAAAGTCCTGTTTGAATTTTCCTTAAAAAAAAAGAGACAAAGCCCTGTTTGAATTAGTATTCAATTTTTATTGGTAGTAATGACTAGTTTGCCTTCCTCTCTCAAGCACGACGACTAGGGCGGTATATCATCGGTTTGGATAAACCAGCAGCCAAACCGAGAGCTCCCTTCACAACCAGGGATGAACAATAACCTTAATCAATAAACAGTAACCACAGTTCATTCACCATGTTCGCTTGGCTGCTTTACAGCGGCTGTTTTGCAGCAGCTACAGTGTTTTAGTTATTTTTTCTGCAGCTATTACAGTGTTTCTGCAGTCACTACAGTGTTCGCAGCTATTTTTCTACAGCCGCAGTTGTAGGCTGCCGAACAGGCTGATTATTTTCTTGCCGGTTTGATCACTGGTTTCACCGACCCGTGAGTGAACACTCCTAACGACGACCAAGCCATGCTCACCAAACGGGGTGGTAGAAGCAAATATTTTTTCAAGTTTCTTGTAAAAATATCTTTTCTCGATCCAAACACTTGTTTTAGTTGGGTTCGGCATCCTGCCTGGTTTCTTAAAACTTTCAATAGAGCAATATTAGCAAGTATCTATAAACGGTGTGATCTTATATTTCAAATAATTGAATTCTGAAAATTGAATTCTTCTCGCTCAAATTTGCCTTCTCTGCTTCCAGCCGGGCATATCCCACCAACGGCGACCTTTGTGGCTACGGCTGGTCACTGCTGCAATGCAATCCATATCTTGAGGCTTGGATGTGCCGTTCAACTTGTTTCACAAGAATACGTCTGGCACAAACGTACGCGTATATCCCAACGACGGCGACCTTTGTGACTATGGTCATTGCTGCAATGCAATCCAGATCGAGGCTTTGGATGTGCCCGTTCAACTTGTTTCCCACGACTGCGTCATCAGGGGGAAAAGGAGACGTCGCTTTCTGCATCGAATTCTCCATGGGCGGTGAGTAGCTTGGTCCATTCTGCGTGAGCAGTACAATAATGCTACAGCCACGTGACAATGACCAAAGCTAGCTTCACACGCTCAAGTGTCCATTAGATGACCGTCCGTTCTTTCAAAAATTCAATGAGATATATAAGCACCAATTGGTACAGCATCAACTTCAAGATTTAAGTTGTATATTTAGAGTTTATTATTGGAAATATTAAAGTAATCTATACCTTTATTTTAGATTAAAATAAAAATAACAAGCCTCAACATAATTAGTGACCTCAAGTCATTTTTTTTGCGATTACCTCAAGTCATCCATTGATCAAGAATTTCTAAAAATGGGATTAAAGACATGTTTGTTTCCCACCTAGATATATAATCCAACTTTCAATATGTAAGTTGAAACAAACAAGTCACAAACTATAATAAAATTATAACAATTCACATGTCAGATTATCATAATCTAATAAGCTGCTCTTTCACAACTTCTAGATTATAAGCTAGATTATATAATCTAAGTAGAAAGCAAACACGTCCACTTTCAAGAAATTCATGTAACTGGATCTCCCCTAGTAAATAGGGACACAATAGTTGATCGACACCAATTACAAGATAGTACAAATCCATTTTCATGAATGTAAAAAGAGCCTTTTTATTTAATATTTATTAAGGCATTGTGTACGTGTTAATATAGGTTGACAAAACCCATTTCCAATTCACAAAAATAAATCTAGCAGTGTTGTTAGCATTTAGTAGAATACTAGTCTACTGCACACTAAGAATCTCTATTCATTCTTTTAAAGAAACAATTGGGACATATTTCTCTACCTTATAGTAATAATATACTCCCCTGATCCAAAGTGTAGTTCCATTTTGGAATCATGTTCGTCAAACTTTTCTAAAGTACGACCTTCCATGTGTAAAATGTTAGTTAGATTGACAATGATAAGGATTGAAACATCATATGTTTATTGAAATTTCTTCCATATATAGTTAGTATTTGTTTTCACTTTAAACATCATATGTTTATAGAAATCTCATGTC
Source organism: Eragrostis tef (assembly GCA_000970635.1). Classification (NCBI taxonomy): domain Eukaryota; kingdom Viridiplantae; phylum Streptophyta; class Magnoliopsida; order Poales; family Poaceae; genus Eragrostis; species Eragrostis tef. Next base: position 251,112 of record LAPY01000144.1, on the reverse strand, counting down.
AAAGTATCACCTTGAAAATCGTGTTGCATTGCTTTCTAAATGGCTTATATTTCGGATTAGAGGAAGTATGTGATATCAAGATAGTTTTTCATAAAGTTTTGCAAAAAAAGTTTTTACTTACCAAGTGGCACGTTCTTCGATTTGAGAAACCTAGCTAAATTATGTAACATAATTTTTTTGGGGAGCTTAGATTATATTATTGGCAGGATTATGCTCTGTTGTGAGTATGCTCAATAAGAAGTTTGGAGTAGCACCCACCTAGTCATAACAGTTCTTTGCAGGATCAACAAACTTAGCACACTGGTGCACAACACCATTTGCTCCCTGGTTTACATGAAGAGAGAGAAACAAAGTTCCTACCCAACTCGCACACATCGTGCGAGATCGATGTTTGCCATAGACGATAAGACACTATCTTCCGACTTCATCATGTTGATAACGCCAAGACTATCGCCCTCCAGAATAACATTCTCTCAACACCTTGACTAAGAGCCATAGCCAAGATATCCCTTAGAGTCAAATCTTCTGCCACTAAAGCATCCTCCAAATGCTTGTACCGCTGTGCTTGACAAGGTGCCGGTAGCCAAGCAATCTCATCATTGCCCCGATCGCAACAGTGTGGTCATGTCCATTGAAAAGCTCCGTCAATGTTGATTTTCAACAACCTTTTTTTTTGCGAGTAGATTTTCAGCAACCTATAATATTTGGGAGGTTTCCATCTCGCAATCTACTTAGAGCATCTCCAAGACAGTCCCCCACCATGATTTTCACACGGTCGTTCGCCTCAATGTCGCCTCCCTCTTCCTCGCATCCCTTCGGCCCTCACGCACAGCAACGACAGCTCCGATCACGCAGACTATGAAGGCCATGAATGCAACGCCAAAAAGCTTGTAACATGTTCGACAAAATGCCAAGCAGAAACTGCAGTAAGTACAGCCTCATTTCTTCCTTCAAGGATTTCTGATTCATATGTGAGATTGCATTAGCTCGAGACTAGAGGGAGGTACTGATGGATGCAAGTAGTAGAGCTATTGTGATTCTGATCTGCAGCTGAGGTATGTCTGTTTCCAACTAATTTTTGGTGTATCCGATATGTTTGATGAAATGCCTAACAAGGATGGCACAGCAAAAAGGAAAAATGGTTTACAAGATGTAGGTTTTGTTCATAAAACGAAATGTGGTAGTGCATATTGGGCCACCATTAATCTCAGTGAAGGGATTGGCAAGAGATGTGTGTGTTGTTCAGGGAAGGTTTTCAAGACGTGTGTGTTCAGAGAAGGGATTAGTGCATGTTCAGTACTTGACAAGGTATCACCTAGGAGACAAGATACTTTCAGGCCTGGAAACAGAGGATAGAAGGCGCATTCCTTGATTAGGATACTACCGCTTGAATAGGTTCCCTCTTAACTTTGGCATAATTTAATTATTTACTTTACAATGCATCAAATTGTCTTACGTAGAGTATCACAGGAATTGTGGTCAGTTTGCTAACTTATTCATTTTACATGATGTTTTGTGCAATTAAAAACATTTCAAACATACTCAGTTGTTTAAGTTTTCTGGAAAAAAGCATCTTATCATGAGCAAATTTACATAAGAATTCCTCCGGCCGAACCATTTTGACAAAAATCCTTCGCTTTTTTTTAATAACGACTGATCAGCGTACATAATCAAAATCGATCATTTTCTTCTTTGTGCAGGAAATGCTACAACAAATAAGTGTGAGCGATGTCAAAGAAAAACAACTTTGATGTGATCACTCTAACCAAACATTAGTCAAACTTCAATAACATGTCAAAATTTATATGAGGACGAAATTACTTCAAAATTTCCCTTAGATGGTAACTAATTTTGGAAGAACTTGCTATCCCAATAAGTTCTCACACTTCCCTAGTTAATAAGAGCATCTCCAAGAGAGTAAAAAAAACCTCTCTTAAATCAAAATATTAGGAGTCAATCTAAAAAACCATCTCTAACAAGACCCTAAAACCACTCACAGTCTTTTCATAGCCCCTAAACTCCTCTCATTTGTAGCTACAAACAGGGGAAGAATTAGGGCTCTCATCTCTTTTTTTTTTCCTATGCAGTTAATGTTTTTGTGGCCCCAAATGCTGATGTGGCCCAACCAAAAGTGTTTTAATCCACTTTTAGGGGAGAACTGTTGGAGGAAGAGAGAAAAATTACCCCTCATATTTTTTTAGTTATTCCTAAAAATAAATTTATAGGACCAATTTTATGGGAGTCTCTTGGAGATGCTCTTAGTGGCAACCTTTCAATTGCAGATAATGAAAATGAACAACAATGGGTGCTTTTCTAAAGAAACAAAATGAAAATTGTTGTTAATGACCAAATTTTCACTACATATTGTATATCTGACATCCATATAGGAGACATGGAACAAAAGAGAAATATGATAGACCTAATTTTCAATTGCAGATATTTTCTATAAAAACATAACTTAAATTTAGGATCTATGAATGTGTCAATATTTTATTGTATGCCTTGTATAAGGTCACCCCCCCTCTTTTTTTTTCCAAATTGAATCATCCTCTTCCTCTTTTTGTAGGTGGAACGGTGGTCTTATTGTTTGCTCTTTCTAGCTGCAAAGGTGGAAGAATCTTTGATCAGTTTGTGGTGAAAATCTCACAATACAAAAATGCCTATCGAAAGACCTGCATTTAGGACAAGCTTCCCAACAAGCGAACACAGAAATGCATATTTACGTTCTAGGTAGTTTATCTAAAAAAATATATAAAAAACTAGAAGGACAATTGTTATAAAGATATCTAGCCATATAATAAGAACATTATAAGGAAGGGAAAAAATAAAGGCCATGTGGCTTGTACGAAGTAGCATAGCTTTGGAAAATATGAAAGAAAATGTTACTTTAAAAATGCATTAAGTGCCAAAATTGCAATCCTCTTTCGAAACTGCCAAAATTGCAGTATAATCTAAGCAGGATCTCACGAGCCCACGGCGTGCCGATCTGCCCCTGGCTTCCCAACTTCAACTGATGCAAAAGCCGTGGTTTTATTACGGCAATGACTTTTTAACAGAAACCGCAGCGCTCCTCCTTCCACTCGCTTTCCTGCGGGCGACTTGCGCCTCCTGTTTGATTATTCCTTCCTTCTTCGCCGTCCGCCTATATAGTCTCTCTATAAACACCAACCATTCTCGCCTCCCGTCGTCCCCGATTCGCCACGAAACTGCCACGTGAGGGACCCGTCCGTCTTCTGGTCTCAGAAGCAATCCCGCCCAGTCCTTGCCGTGCGGTGAAGCCGGCCCTTCCTGCGCGCCATGGCCGCCGTCGTCGCTGTGGAGAACCTGAACCCAAAGGTGAGGCCACCGCCGCTTGCTTCTTCCCTGTTTCTCCGTATGTACCCTGAGGGGGCCTTATTACGGGTTGGTTATCGGTGGAAAGATTGGATTTTGGCGAGATGTTGAATGGATTGGGTCTTTTGCGTTCTTGATTTGGCGCATCAGGGGCTGGGAATGGTCGTTCTGAATCCTGCTTTGTTTAGGGACTGCTTGGTTTTGGCGAGATTTGGGTGAAAAATCCGAGCTTGATTTGATGGAGTGCTGTTGCCGTACGTAGTTGTGATCTGATGGCCTGAATATGTTGATCCAACGATCAGAAATGCATTTTTTTTTTCGGAGGTGAATCTCAGTAACTAAGGATATGTCCTTTCTTAAGGTGGTCTTCAGTTTTTATTCTTGAGATGTAAATGTAGCAGTATTTGCCCCTATCCCTGATGCTGTCAGTTCTCTTAACCCAGAGCTAGATCTCAGTACCATTCCGGCTGCTGGCGTGTGCTTTTTTGTTTGTTTTGGTGTGTCTGATCGAATTGTTTAGTGTCATCTATCTTGACTGAGAGGAGCGGGGGGTATGGCCATTTGGTATGGACTGTTTGACTGTTGTACCACTGCGGGCGCTGAACGCTGAATTATGCATGTTGTTGCTGTAGCCGTATACTGTTATTTTGGTGAGATCAGAGGTGTTGCTTGGTTGGCAACTCTTGCTTTCTGAAGGTCCCTTAGGGTGCGTTTGGCTGGTTGTATCAGGGGGGATGAGGCCATCCCATTCCATCCCTTAGGGTGTGTTTGGTTGCTGGACAAAGCTGGATGAGATGATCCTAGAAAAATGATTGGATGGAGTCATTCATATTGTTCAAGAGTGATCATGAGTAAAATGATTAGAAATATTTAACTTGTTGTGATATTAATTACTATTTATTACCATAGTATTATAATAAGCACTGCTGCGCTTTTTTTTTTTGCCTGAAGGACTAATGTGTTAATTGATGTGCGAGTGTTGTATAGATTAAAATATGAAAGTGTTAATTAGCAAGTCTATTGTTGCTTAACAATTACTATAACAAGATTAGCATTTATAAATATTGGAGGGTGTATCATTAATTGTTATTATTTGCAAAATGAGATATATGGTTTGGTTAATTACACTCATCCTGGATTTTCTCATCCAACCAACCAAACAAAGAACTGGATGGTCCATGGACCAAACAAATAGCATGGATGATGTCATCCCATAAAACATGGCGTCCAACCAAACGGACCCTTAGTTGCTCAGATGGGGTGTTTAGAACATGAGAATATTTAATTATCACTCATCTATTTTCTTCTCAACACTAAAATACTATTCACGCTACTGTAATACATATTCCTTAAAAAGTAATCTAATGTCTGTTAGCTTCTCAGCCTGTGAAATAGAAAGGAAGCTTGTCCTTTGCTAAACATTATCGAAAGTTTGTTGAAATTTCCTTCTTTAGGTGCTAGACAGTGCTGTATGAGTGGCCACTAGCTTTCACTTGATGCCATGTAATATCGATTTCCACCTTTTTAGTCAGCATCAGTATGCATTCTTTATTTTGGAACTGAGAGCCATGTTGTTTCTTTTTTGTTCCTTTCTCTACTTCTTTTGGCTAATTGGTCTGCTCTGCTTCTGGTTGCTTACACAGTTTCATAGTCCCTTATTGTAGATCTAAAATAGCTACAGTATATGTTATATCGTTTGCATTACTTGTGCTTGCTGCATTCATTGCATTAGCTCTGTACTTCTCTTATGTGTACAGCATCTGAGGATAGCGTATGACCACAACAACTTGTCTACATGAATAGATTATTTGCTCCAGGAATTCTTGTTCTGTCATGCAACAGAAGAGCATTTCATCATATATTTTTTTGGTCTAGAGTTCTAATGGAAACCCATATTTGATCCAGTGTGCTTTCAGTTTGAAGAATGCAAATTCGCTATTATTCACCAGCATTTTGTGTTTAGTTATTGTTATAAGTGACTATTTTCTCTGCTGGACCATGACTTGATCAACTATGTACCTAGCTAATACAATTGGATTTTTTTTATTCCAGGTCTTAAAATGTGAGTACGCAGTGCGTGGAGAGATTGTCATTCATGCTCAGGTACTACTTTGCATTACTTCAGTAATGCTTTAAATCTGCTTTAGTATGGCATCTGTCTCTTCATGTTCCCAAATAATGAGTCAGTCCCCTAGTCTCTTTGTTGTGAGTTAGTTAACAAAGAACACAGTATTGAGACACCAGGGTTTTCCTTCAGAAATTGGTAATTTTGCATTATGTTTGGCTCAGAGAAAGAATTGAGCTTGAAAACGGTTTATGGTTTTAGTGATTGAATGTACATTTGTCCTTCCATTACTGTCATCATAATTAATGAATCGTAATGTTGTTGATGAGAAATCTTGTTCCCGCCTCCCTGTAGACAGGCAGTTCTGCTAATAAGAATCTGCCTAGAAATTGATATATCCCTTCTTTGTTACAGCGGTTACAGCAACAGCTACAAACTCAACCAGGCTCTCTTCCATTTGAAGATGTAAGTAATTGTTGATGTAACTGTTCTCTAATAAATATAGATTCTTTTTCGACATTTCTATATCACTGTAGCTCATTCTATTTTCAAGTCCCTTGCAGATCCTGTATTGCAACATTGGGAATCCTCAATCTCTTGGTCAGCAGCCTGTGACATTCTTCAGGGAGGTACGTAGTTATTTACCTGGAGATTCACTCTTTGGTTCCATAGGAATTTACACTATATCTTTCAGGTCCTTGCCCTTTGCGACCATCCAAGCTTGTTGGAGAAAGAGGAAACGAAATCATTGTTCAGGTGAATATCATCATCTTTTAATTCATCTCAGTGGTTCAATTTACAGAAATTTAAACGAATAGATATCTAGTGCACCACTTAGTGAGACTCTATCTTGCTAATTTTGTTTCTATAATATGGAGCTAAATGACATTGTAAATTTTTAAAATATTGTAGAGGCGGATGCGATCTTTCTTCCTTAGAGCTGTGCTAACACAAAAGAAGGGAAATCTGTCGGATATTTGATTTTTTTTGTTTTTCTTGAACATTTGAGTATTTGGGAGTGGTTTAAACTTCCGGATGACTACACATAAAGTTTAGAACTCTCATCTTATTTGATCTACTAGTCAGAAAGACCAGTCATATTACCTCCTAGCTATGCACTAGGTATTTGAATTCAATTTACGTCAAATAATTTTGAATTTCGGCAGACTTCCCTTTATACCATTGCACAAATGATTTGTTCCTGTTTGTTGTTCGTATTAGTTAGCATGATTCAACTCTTTAATATTTTTTTTCCCAACCAGAAGATTCCAGAACTAGTTCAGTGTCCCATTGAAACTTGAAATTCTTTGACGTTTCTAATGGGCTCATCATGCTGCAGTGCTGATGCTATTTCTCGAGCGAAGCAGATTCTTGCCGCTATTCCTGGAAGAGCAACAGGTGCATACAGCCACAGCCAGGTAAGCATCAGACCTTGACTCATTTGCTGACAACAATGAAGAAGGTACTTTGTCCTCTTACTTTAATCGACTAATCTTGGCTCCATTTTATTTGTTAATGTTTCCAAGGGTATCAAAGGACTGCGGGATGCAATAGCTGCTGGTATCGCCGAGCGTGATGGATTCCCTGCAAATGCGGATGACATTTTTATTACAGATGGAGCAAGTCCTGGGGTATGAACTGAGCTTCTCGAATAGAAAAATGAGTAGGGCACTCCCCTGCTGTTTTTCTGAAAAAGTAAAATCTCTCAGTTCCCTTGATTTTGACAGAAGTTTCATCATCCTGATATTCTTCTACTTTTCAGGTGCACATGATGATGCAGTTACTGATTAGGGATGAGAAAGATGGCATTCTGTGCCCGATTCCTCAGTACCCTCTGTACTCAGCCTCCATTGCTCTTCATGGGGGAACTCTTGTATGTACTTTGATAGCCTGGCAAACAAATTTCAGTAATGGCAGCAGATCTTGTATCATCAATGCTTAAACTGAAGGCATCTTCTTTCAGGTCCCATATTACCTTGACGAATCAACAGGCTGGGGTTTGAAGACCTCTGACCTGAAGAAGCAGCTTGACGAAGCTCGGTCACAAGGCATTGATGTGAGGGCTTTGGTGGTTATCAATCCAGGAAATCCAACTGGGCAGGTTTGTGCCCATCTTTTCTTGGCTTCTGTTTTCCCCTTCTTTTTTTTTTTTTGGGGTTCACATCGAATTCTCGATGTTTGAAATACAAACATGACACATGTAAATATGTTTTCGTTAGCCAGTGTTTTTCTTTTAACTATTATAGTGAACAGTAAAAGTATTAAACTTTCTGTAGTTGATGATGCTGACGACCAAAAGATAAACCTTAATCGTGTCTATCTGTCTATAGGTTCTTGCTGAGGAAAACCAATATGACATAGTAAAGTTCTGCGAAAGCGAGGGCCTTGTTCTTCTTGCAGATGAGGTGAGTGACTGTCTGAGCACCTCCAAAAACATTGAGCTGCTTAATTCTCGTTCTCTGTCTTAACACCAATTTCATTTACTTCATAGGTATACCAAGAGAATGTCTATGTGGACGACAAGAAATTCAACTCTTTTAAGAAGATAGTAAGAGCAATGGGTTATGGCGAGGATGATCTTCCTCTAGTATCATTCCAGTCCGTTTCAAAAGGTAAATGTGCAGTTTTATCTTTGTATTGACAGTGCTACTAGTACTGGCATATCAAATAAGATTTCTTTTGCTGCAACCAGGATATTATGGAGAGTGTGGCAAAAGAGGAGGCTACTTTGAGATTACTGGTTTCAGTGCTGCAGTAAGAGAGCAAGTCTACAAAATAGCGTCGGTGAACTTATGCTCCAATATCACTGGTCAGATCCTTGCCAGCCTCGTCATGAATCCTCCAAAGGTCGCTGATGATATAACATTCTTCAAATTTTTGCCTGAAAGGAAATTCCAAATATGCAGCTAAATACAATTTTTGGATTGTGCAGCCTGGGGATGAATCATATGCTGCGTACAAGGCGGAGAAAGATGGAATCGTTGAATCGTTAAAACGTCGTGCAAAGGTGCGCCTGGTTTTGTTACTTAAACTTCAGCTTCTTAGAAATACTTTTTAATTTGCTTATTTGCCTTGCAGTCATTGGAGGATGCATTCAACAAGCTTGAGGGATTTTCATGTAACAAGGCGGAAGGAGCCATGTACGTGTTCCCTCAGATTCGCCTGCCGCAGAAGGCTATTGAGGCCGCCAAAGCTGCTGGGAAAGCACCTGATGCATTCTATGCTCTCCGTCTCCTTGAGGCCACTGGAATTGTGGTGGTCCCTGGATCTGGATTCGGTCAAGTAAGTCAAATAGTGAAAACATTAGGATTTATAATTTATTGTGATCTCCTCCTTGCACGAATACCATTATACCTTTGTTGTGTAGGATCACATGCTTGCATATGTGTGTGTGTGAAGTTGCTTAATATAACTGTTGCTGATGCTTTGTTCCTTTCTCCCATTGAAAAGGTCCCCGGGACATGGCACATCAGGTGCACAATCCTGCCACAGGAGGACAAGATCCCTGCAGTCATCACCCGCTTCAAGGCGTTCCATGAGAAGTTCATGGCAGAGTACCGCGACTGAGCTGTTATACTCACCATGTGAATGAAGATGCATGGGGGGCTCTGTAGAAGCCTCATGTAATCGTTATTACAGCTCTTTTTTTCCTGTAATTAAACAGGTGGAACCTGGAGATACAAGTATTTTGGTCTTTATTCGAGAGAGAAAAAAAGAGCATGTTTTGATCTTATTACAACTGTTTGATATATGCTGGGAATTCGGGCACAGTTTTGCGCGGAACCACCACGCTTGAAGCTGCACCGTTCGTAGCGTTGGATGCTGTCTGATGAACATGATCCCAGACCGTCCTCCCATGTGCGGGGGGCGGACAGAATCCTGTCCTCCCGCCCTGGTGGCGAGCAGAATCCTCAGGGGTTGAGGAGGAATCTGCAGGTGGTGCACACTGCCCCGGCGCCGCTCCGGGCCATCGTGCTGACGCTAAAGCGTCCTTGGTTCGTTACGGCAGGCATTATTTGTACGCTTGTCACCTACCGCACAGCGTCACACCGATCGATCAGTCTGGTGAGCACGGGCCTTCCATTGTCCGCTTCCAAAGCCACGCTCCTCGCGCAGCTTTCCGTTTCACTCGTCAGTGTAGTCGTCGCCTCATCGGCGGCCGAGGAAGGTATCATTCCAGTCTGTTTCAAAAGGTAAATGTGCAGTTTTATCTTTGTATTGACAATGCTACTAGTGCAGGCAGATCAAACAAGATTTCTTTTGCTGCCACCAGGATATTACGGAGAGTGTGGCAAAAGAGGAGGCTACTTTGAGATTACTGGTTTCAGTGCTCCAGTAAGAGAGCAGATATACAAAATAGCGTCGGTGAACTTATGCTCCAATATCACTGGTCAGATCCTGGCCAGCCTCGTCATGAATCCTCCAAAGGTCGATGATGATACAACGTTCTTCAAATTTTGGGCTGAAATGAAATGCCAAGCATGCAGCTAAATATATATTTTTTGATTCTGCAGCCTGGGGATGAATCATATGCTGCGTACAAGGCGGAGAAAGATGGAATCGTTGAATCGTTAAAACGTCGTGCAAAGGTGCGCCTGGTTTTGTTACTTAAACTTCAGCTTCTTAGAAATACTTTTTAATTTGCTTATTTGCCTTGCAGTCATTGGAGGATGCATTCAACAAGCTTGAGGGATTCTCATGTAACAAGGCGGAAGGAGCCATGTACGTGTTCCCTCAGATTCGCCTGCCGCAGAAGGCTATTGAGGCCGCCAAAGCTGCTGGGAAAGCACCTGATGCATTCTATGCTCTCCGTCTCCTTGAGGCCACTGGAATTGTGGTGGTCCCTGGATCTGGATTCGGTCAAGTAAGTCAAATAGTGAAAACATTAGGATTTATAATTTATTGTGATCTCCTCCTTGCACGAATACCATTATACCTTTGTTGTGTAGGATCACATGCTTGCATATGTGTGTGTGTGAAGTTGCTTAATATAACTGTTGCTGATGCTTTGTTCCTTTCTCCCATTGAAAAGGTCCCCGGGACATGGCACATCAGGTGCACAATCCTGCCACAGGAGGACAAGATCCCTGCAGTCATCACCCGCTTCAAGGCGTTCCATGAGAAGTTCATGGCAGAGTACCGCGACTGAGCTGTTATACTCACCATGTGAATGAAGATGCATGGGGGGCTCTGTAGAAGCCTCATGTAATCGTTATTACAGCTCTTTTTTTCCTGTAATTAAACAGGTGGAACCTGGAGATACAAGTATTTTGGTCTTTATTCGAGAGAGAAAAAAAGAGCATGTTTTGATCTTATTACAACTGTTTGATATATGCTGGGAATTCGGGCACAGTTTTGCGCGGAACCACCACGCTTGAAGCTGCACCGTTCGTAGCGTTGGATGCTGTCTGATGAACATGATCCCAGACCGTCCTCCCATGTGCGGGGGGCGGACAGAATCCTGTCCTCCCGCCCTGGTGGCGAGCAGAATCCTCAGGGGTTGAGGAGGAATCTGCAGGTGGTGCACACTGCCCCGGCGCCGCTCCGGGCCATCGTGCTGACGCTAAAGCGTCCTTGGTTCGTTACGGCAGGCATTATTTGTACGCTTGTCACCTACCGCACAGCGTCACACCGATCGATCAGTCTGGTGAGCACGGGCCTTCCATTGTCCGCTTCCAAAGCCACGCTCCTCGCGCAGCTTTCCGTTTCACTCGTCAGTGTAGTCGTCGCCTCATCGGCGGCCGAGGAAGAGCCGACGAGATGCCTTCTTCCTCCTCCGCCCGCGCTGCGCTCACCGTGGACTCCCTCAACCCAAAGGTGCCACCTTCGCCGCCGCAAGGGCGGACCGGTGTTTCGGTTTGCTCTGCCGTCCGGTGAATGCTGATCGCCTCGGCCCCATTGCCTTTTTTTCTCAGGTGCTGGCGCTCGTGGATCACCTCGGCGACAGCATCACTCGCCGCGCGCAGGTACGTTCGCGGTGGCGGTGCCTCCGTGTACTGTTTGCCATGGTTACCTCCCTGACCTCCTGCCGTCCTGCTTCGAACGTCCATGGGTGGTCAGAATCAGATTTTTGTGAGACACGTCCGGCACAACGTTTTGCCTAATGCCTGCACGTACGCCAGCACCGACCGATCTGATGGTCTCTCCCTTTGTAAAATCATCACGACTTGTACCGATCCCACCTGAGTCTCCGTCGGCACTTCAGGACCTGACACAGTGATAACTGAACCATTTCTTTTTTTTTTCATGATCGGCATTCTAGTGCAATCATTTTTAGATAAAGGAAATGAATCCGTCTTTTTGCATTTTGATGCATACGGGCTACTTTAATACCAAGTTCTAGAGAATAAAAGACTCAAAAGACATGATTAATCGCAGTCTATGGTCTCATAGGCACCCATGCTTGGCAAAGACTCTCCCTATAAGCTTCTTTTTCAGTAATCTCCTTGTAGGCATTTCTTGTGCATAGAGCCAGCTAGTGATCCTCTAAAGTTTAAAGTGGAGTACAACTGTTTGTGTGCTCACCATTGGATTGCCTAATTTTTCACCTGATTTCCAGTTGCCTAAAAACAATAAAAATTAATGTAAGATGAATCCTCAGTTACAAGGTCGTAGTTACAGAAAACCTCTGATTTATGACTCTCCTAGGTACCACGTTGACACGAACCATTTCCCATTAGAGCTAGCTGACATGTTGATCCCACCTGCGGGGTCAGTATGTACTAATTATCTCGAAAATTTTCTCAAAAGAAAAAAAATGTTAGCCTGAAAAACAGCTAGCATATCATGAGAGACTGGTATGCCAGCTTAGACAAGTATATTTGTTACAGTAGGCCATCTAAAACCCGGGTTTATGAACAACCTGGTATGGTCCATAGACCATAGTGGACATATCACATATGGTGATATGTAAGCCTGATAGCGATGTCCGACAAACGTTGAAATCCTTGTTTGGACAGGGACAGTTAATAGCTGGTTTGTCCTTGTCATGGTCGGGGTGCTATGCCTTTTTGAATTATCGTGTTTTTTCAGAAGGAGAAAGAACCTAAATGATTCGGATTAAACACAGTTGTTCACGAGTTCCCTTGATCAACAATTTTATCTACTGTTCAGTTTTCTGAAGACTTGCTACGCCATGCAAAAAATGACTATTAACATGCCCTTCTTGCTCTCCAGCGCATGGAGGAAGACCTTGCAACAAATCCAGGGTCGCACTCTTTCAATGAGGTCCAATATGCCAAGCTCATCCATCCCATCCATTTGAAACTTTCTCACTTTTTAAAACTATTGCTAACTAATATATAGCGTCTATCCTTCACTGCTGTGGCCTGTTTTCATATTTCTTCCCACAGATAATCTATTGCAACTTCAGTAATCCGCAATCCATGGGGCAACAGCCAGTTAATTTTTTTCGGGAGGTGGGTGATTGCTCCCTCGGCATGTACTATTTATATCAATTTCTTCACTTTTTCATGCGGTTTTATTTTTAGATAATGGGTTTTATGTTCCAGGTTCTTGCCTTGTGTGATTATCCCTATCTTCTAAAACAAAGCAAAACTAGTTCCATATTCAGGTAAAACACTAGACAACTAAGTATTATATTCGTGTTGATGCTTATGATTACCAAGAGTTGTACGCGATTGCTCAGTGCTGAAGCAATAATAAGAGCACGGGATGTTCTAGACCGCATTCCTGGGAAAGCAACCGGAGGATATAGTCACTGTCAGGCAAGACCATGATTTCAGAACATCTTCTGACAAGTTCAGACATTTCTTTTCGACTACAGAGGATATTTTGTCAAATGTACTATCTCGATTAGTAGGGTATTGAAGGATTGCGCGATGCAATTGCTGCTGGAATAGCCTTTCGAGATGGTTTCTTGTGCACTCCAGAGGATATTTTCCTTACAGATGGAGCAGCTCCACCGGTACGTTATCATTTCACTATCATAAGCAGTAAATTTTGAGTGATAATTGCAGTTTTTTTTCCCTTTATCTGCTAGCAGTTGGGCGTCCAGACAATAACTAATTGCCTTTAAAACCTAACAATTTTTAAGGAAACTGTGATTTGGAAAATGGATGAATGGATGAAGTACGTAAAAAAGCCTAGATACTCTTTTGAGAAAGGCGATAGGATTTCTTTTTTGTGATTTGTAAAAACTTTATTTGGTTCAACAATAAGAGTATATTGACTGTCCGCTGTGGTTAATTAGTTTCTTCCTAGTTCCTATTGAAGGCTCTTATATACTAATATAGGACAGATTCAAAGGCCCAATAACTTTTTTCTTTCAAAGGAAAATGGCCAATAGGTAACCGAAATATCTTGCTAAATAAGCAAGGCAAAAATGCTGATATTTCTTATTCTTCTTTTTTCTGGCAAGAGTCTTCTCAATGGAGATCATTCTATTGCTCATTTTCCTAGCAGGTTCACATGATGATGCATGTGCTGATTAGGGATGAGAAGGATGGTATCCTTTGCCCCATTCCATCACATTCTTTGTACACAAATTCTTTGATTCTCCGCGGCGCAACTCTTGTATGTACTGCACTTTTGCTACAAAATAAATAATATCAGTTACTACTATACAATATTTCACTGATCTATTGTAAACGATCTATCTGGTTTCGAAGGTACCTTATTACCTTGACGAATCTAGAGGTTGGGCAGTGAGCATGCCGGAACTGAAGCAGAAGCTGGATGGTGCACGGTCGAAGGGTGTTTCTGTGAGGGGACTTGTGGTGATAAATCCTGGCAACCCAACTGGACATGTACGTTTGCCGATCACTGACTCCTATTTCTTTTTGGAGTAAAATGCAACGGAGGTCCATCAACTTGTTAGAAGGTGTCACTTAGGTCCATCAATTCTCAAAGTGCATTTTTGGGTCCATGAACTTTTTAAGTCGTTCACCGTAGGTCCATAACCTTCCAAACGAGCAGCTACAGATGACGTGGCATGCTGACTGGGATCTTCTCCTTCATCCCTCACCATCTCAACCTGTCTTTTGGTTGGAGCCTTTTGTCAAGCACGTTCTGGGTGAGATGAGCACACGATGCGGGACGCTGAGCAAAGTCGCCAGCCTTGACGAAGAAGGCCACGAGTTAGTGACATCCAAAACCATGCTGACTTGTCAAGATGATGGCGATAGCGACAGCTTCCGCCGAGATGACGTGCGCGTCGGGCCGCCGTCCACTAGCCGCCGCTACTCCAACTGGGTAGGCTATCTCGCCATCTCCACTGACGAGATGACCCGGCGCTGGCGGCACATCATCCTCACCGGTGGCTGCCAGCGATGGCCAAGCTTGTGGTGGTCTAAAGCGCTCACAACATGTTCGATATAATGTGTGAGGATGATGGAAAGAGAAAACATCCGGTCAGCGTGCCACGTCATCTGTAGCTGCACACATGGAGAGTTATGGACCTGCGGTGAATGACTTAAAAAGTTCATGGACCAAAAAATGCACTTTAAAAGTTGATGGACCTAAATGACACACCCTTACAAGTTGATGGACCTCTGGTGCATTTTACTCTTCTTTTTGTAACAAAGAAAATTTATGTGCAAATGTGGTCGACGTCTTAGGTTCTTGCCGAAGAAAATCAGCGTGAAATTGTGGAATTCTGTAGGAACGAGGACCTTGTTCTTCTAGCGGATGAGGTAAAGTTGTTGTATCTCACTATTATTTATTTATTTTAAATTTCTTAAAATTTCAAAATACATCCCCATTCTTTCTGAACCTTTGTTTTGTAGGTATACCAAGAAAATATTTACACATATGAAAAGAAATTTATCTCTTTCAAGAAGATAACACGGTCCATGGGGTATGGCGAAGGAGATATATCTTTAGTATCATTTCATTCCAGTTCTAATGGTATATGACATTGGTTACTTCCTTCTTCCATTATCCTGTTCATGTCATACCCCACTCTCCTTTTATTTGGTAAATAAAAACAAAGAAAATATGTATAAATAAAATTAAAAAAAATCTGCTATTACTAGGACTTATTCATATTTTTTCATTTGGAACTGTATTGAAATGTATACATAATATACACTAGCTAACAAATATTTGCACACTTTTTATCGGACTGTGAATGGCTGAATTTATGACTAATGAGCGGTTTAGTTGAACCTGCTGCCTCAAATTTCATGCACCCTTTGTGCAGGTCCTTTTTAATCTTGAAACATAACTTATGTGTTCCTTCAGAGGCAAAAAGGCTATTTATCCTCGACTATCATCACTTTTCTTCTTCAGCTCATCAGTTTGATGATAAATGAAATGTTCGGAACAACTGATGAATTTTTTTTATGATGGCACATCATGCCCTACAATTCTTCTTCAATTGAGAATTTGGAAATGAATGCCTTTTTAACATTTTCATATGTTGCTGTCTGTTATCCGGTAAAGCTTGTGCTCTGGCAGTAGCCATTGAGTCTAGTGTCAAGTTCAGTTAGCTTTCAGTTTCGTCAGAGTCAAGATTGTTCTGTTAGTGAGTCCTAGTCCTTTGCATTGCCCGAGTCTTATGGAGTAGTAGTGTGCACGGCAATTGCTGCGTCGTGTGCCAGAGTTCAGGGCCACTAAGGATTTCATGCCGGCTCAATCGGGGCCTGATTAGCATGTACTTAGGACTATAAATAAAGAGTGAGAAAACCTGAAAACGCTGCAGCTTCATCGTAGCACCATACCACTTTGTGCTCTTGTTTGTTCGTGCCTGATTTTGCCAACACTGTCAGGATATTATGGCGAATGTGGGAGAAGGGGAGGTTATATGGAAGTCACCGGCTTCAATTCACAAGTAAAGAAACAGGTGTACAAAGTGGCATCCCTAAGCTCATGCTCCAATATCTCTGGTCAGATCCTCATGAGCCTAGTCATGAACCCACCAAAGGCCAGTATATGAAATTTATCCCTTTATATATCTATTATCTACCTTTGTATTCCGTAATAAACCTCCTTTTGCAGGTTGGAGATGAGTCATATGCCTCTTATCAGGCAGAAAGGGATAACATCATATCATCCTTTTCTCGCTGTGCAGAGGTTATTTCATTATATTTTCCATTCAATTGTTTCATAACTCGTTTTACTATAACATAGAGCAAGAGGTTTAATATTGACTTGATGCTTCCTTTCCATGATTTTAGGCCATGATGTATGCATTCAACCGCCTGGAAGGGGTGACTTGCACCAAAGTCGAAGGAGGAATGTTTTTATTCCCATCTATTAGTCTACCAGAAAAGGCGATTGCAGGTGCTGAGGAAAGGAACACAGAGCCAGATGTGTACTATGCCCTCCGTCTTCTTGAAGCTACTGGGATTGTTGTTGTGCCTGGTTCTGTTTTCAGACAAGTGAGTAGAATGCTGTTATGTTTGCATTGTCAGCTTATTTTGTAACAGGCTATAGCAGTTGTCCGTAAAATACATATAAAAAGAACAACACACACACACACACACACACACACACACCCTTTGGAAGAGTAGGTATTCTTGGGAGTCAGTATTTTTAAGTTTTTGTTATGCCCATGCAGGGAAATTTCTTTCTCTTTTTTTCTTTCAAGTATCCTAACATCATGTTTCCTCTGTTTATCTGAAGCTACCTGGCACATGGCATTTCAGATGCACATTACCACCGCAAGAGAAGATGTCACTGATCATCTCCCACTTTACATCATTTCACGAAGCTTTCATGGAAGAATTTTGTGACTAACAGTGGCGCCAGTACTTTTTATACTTGTACTAGAACTTTAGCATTTGAGATGAAAACAAGACCTCTGTAACACTTACATGAGTCTGTCTCAAACTGTTGAGTCATTCATGCTCCAGTTGTATATTGCCAAACGTATTTACAGTACAAAACTGCAAATCTTTAAAACCAATATAATATTGTGGATTTCGATTCTTCCGAAATTGTCACCTAAAAATCATCGACTTCCCCTTATGTGTACTGTAAACCCGAGGCAGAGAAACTTGGCGGGAAGCAAGT
Organism: Eragrostis tef; assembly: GCA_000970635.1. Classification (NCBI taxonomy): domain Eukaryota; kingdom Viridiplantae; phylum Streptophyta; class Magnoliopsida; order Poales; family Poaceae; genus Eragrostis; species Eragrostis tef. Next base: position 233,738 of record LAPY01000144.1, on the reverse strand, counting down.
TGGAAGTCATTGTCATGAGTCAGAATCCATGACTTAAACAAACAAGATTTCTTTTATCCAATAATGCAACAGGAGTTAGAAAAGGAATTTGCCACCAATTATTGTAGCTAAGCAGCTGGTACTTAATCTGTAGTATAGTATAACCAATCATAAGCTTTACCACGCCTCCCATTGACCTAACATCCTTGTTTAAAACTGTATCCACCACCTCATCCCCACTAATGGCCATTTACATGACATCAACTCCCTAATTACTTCTATGGTCGTAACATTCAGCTCCAGTCTCATCCATGGCTTCCTTGAGGTGCTACTGCGGCTCGTCAAGCGCTGTCATCATTCCGCGGAAGAATAGCCCTAGGACCATAATCAGAGCCTCCATGGATAGGTGCCCAAGTGATGTAGCCAAGGCAGTCACCAACTCTGTCCGCGTCACCACCAAGGTCAACAAGGTATATTCTTCTTCTTTCCAAGATGTGACCTCTGAGCATCTGCAACATCGTTGTTCTGTGCTGATCCAAATAGCTTCTTTCAGGTTTATGAAGACAAGAACATGGGAATCCATTGCTACACCGACGAGAACGGGGAATTGGTGTGCGAGGGCCTAGATGAAGGTCCAAGGCTGACCTGGCAGGATATGGAGAAACTGAGAAGAGAGAAGTAAGCCATGGTCAAGATTTAACCTTTGTTGTAGAGTATGAACAATAATCGATTGTAAGAACTGACTATAGCTTGATTGCTGCCCTGAGCTTTATCAGAAAAAGGGACGAGGAAGATCTGCGGTTGAGAAGGCTGCCCGTAGCGGGGGGGATCGACTGGAGCAAGCTGCAGGCTGCTGTTAGCATGGGGAAGAACTGAAGACAAGCGGGGTAGCCGACAAGCTTAGCCTCTTGTGTAGAAACCTGATGTGTTTTATGTGCGTTGAGCACTGTGGTTGCTTGCTTGCTCTGTAATAAGGATCTCTGTGTATAGGATTGCAGGAAGAGAGGAGCTGATCTAGCTGGTCAGCTCCTTGTCTCCGGTAGATGATGTGTAAGGTAATATTAATCGAATATTGGATTCTCCATTTGTCTTGCCGTTTGGTATGCTGTATGCAAGGAACATGCTTTGCTTGTAGGTTCGGTCCTAATTTTCTTTTGAATAAACAGGTTTGGTCCTTCCTTGCAAGGCTACAAAATTCTGTCTGGAAAACAAAAAGAAGAAAACTTTTGAACATAGGACATGAGGATGATCGGGATCTATTTACTTGTGGGTATGCAAATTGAGTGGTAACCAAGAAGAAAGTTTTCTTGAATCCTCTTTTTCTCTTTCGTAGGGTAAACAACAACGATCCTAATTTATAGGAGGGTTTCAACTTTCTAAGTGAGCGAGCCAGGCTCCAGCAGGCCAACCTTTTTCCGCAGGTCTTCTACGGGCTGCGTACCAATATGGCCCACTTCTATGTTTCGCTGGAGCATCTCAAAAAAAAAAAAACATCATGCACATGACCAAGATATGGAAATGCAACCTCTAGTAAAATATGCGCAAAAATGTTACTTAGAAGAAATTGCAAAATGTTGTGAATTTCCCTTATACTCCTCCTGTCCCAGAATATTTAACATTCTCACTGTATAACAGGTTCATTGAACATTCTAGACAATCTGTCTATCCAGATTCATTAAACATTATGTGAACTGGACACCAGAAAACACTCCTAGAATGTCAAGTAAACTAGGACGGAGGGAATAGCAAAAAGCAACCTGGGAGTTGGATTTCTTTCCTATATGTAAAATAACAAAGCAATAAGTACAACTTTTTTTCTACATCAAAATCCACATTCTTAAAACAATAAGAATTATATTTGCAACAATAAACAATAACAATATCTCCTCAAGAAAAACAATAACAATATGATTCATTATTTCATTTATTTCTATTTTAAAGAAACAAAATAATCCTAATATTCTATATAGGCAAATCAGGCGCCATTGTTTTAACAAAAAAAAACTAGAATATGGTGAGACGCAAGAGAAGAGATGCTTAATTCCGTGAACTACCAACCTCGTCTTATACGGCCAAGAGTGATCGAAGAACTCGACAAAGAAAACAGCTGTAAATGAGTAAGAAGATAATCATCTGACGGTGGGATATTTGCAAGACATGTCTTTTCCCTAACCGAAAGCTCTAGTAATAACGTCACTGGCCATCAAACTTTAAATAAGCAGCACGGGCATCGTGTACAAGGCCAGCCAGCTCATGCTATACGTGCGTGAGCCGTTTTTGCATGATACTGCATGCGCATAGCACATACCAGTCACAATTCACAAACCATGCGCACGTCCGCTGTGCAACTACGGATGGTAATATCTGCAAATATGACATTATCTACAATTCTCCAATTATCAAAAAGAAATATACATGCTAAAAGGGGAACAATTTCTTTTTTTTTTCTTTCTCATTGCTCATACATTGGGAGATGAACATCTACATACAATGGTCTTGGATACGTGCTCTGCCGGAAGATTTGTATATAGGGAGTACTTACAGAAATTTATTGTCTCCTCCCTTTCCCTCTGTTTTCCTCTCTTTTTCTGTGGAGAAAGGGAACGGACTCCTGAAATAGAACAGTTTTGTATTGTTAAGCATGTGGTCTTGCTTAGCAGCGTTTGGTGCTTAACTACGCTATGTATCTGCTGATTTACAGTACTAATGCTAATCCAGGTTTCTTCACTGCCATTTCCTCAATCCTCAAGTTTTGGTAGCGCTGGTCATGAAATTGGTCTTTGTACAAAGATGTTAAGATCAAAGCATCTCAATTAAACATGGGACCACTAGCCACCCATTCCACAAATTGGCTAGAGAAGTCATTGAGATTGGATATTGGGTGGTCTTTGTGTAATAGAGATGTCCTTTGTCCTCTTTGTTCATGCAATGCAGCTGAGTGACCACAACCAGCTCCAGAATGTGAAGTCGTCTGTGAGGACCTGCAAATTTGAATTTGTAAATGAGATGTCTCGAGAATGCAGATCTCTTTGGCATAGTTGGACTGTAATTAAATATCTCATTTTTTTAAATAGTTAAATTCAATGTTGGACTCAAGTAGGCCAAGTACCAAAGTAGCACATATCACCTTACTGAAGATAACAGGTCACTGATGTCCAGGAAGTTTGACAAAAATAAATCATGGCACTCTAATCCTCTCAAACATGTCTGCCCTTGTGCCATGTGGTGCTGCGACTGGTGCCTCTCCGGCAAGGTGCTTGAGTTGCCACAGAACATCCAAACATGCGCATCGAGTAAGAGCATGATCATTGAAAAACTGACATAGTCATATGAGTCAGAAACTAACTACCTTCCATTATGTTCATCAATAGGAGTTGCATGCCTTGTGCATATTTTAGCCGAGCCCGATGTCCATGCTGCTAGTTTTTCTTGTTCGAGCTGGAAATTACCCAAGAACCTAATAGTTGAAAAGAAAAGTTTATCAGTATATATATCCCATTATTTTTCTTCTAAAGATGATATTTAAAAGATATAACTTAATGAAACTTACACGTTAAGAGCATTCTGTTTTTCGTTGTCCATGAATGCATTGCTCACAAACCGTTGTGTGGCTCGAACGAGTTCTTGGAATCGGCTAACGGCACTCCATTGGCCTCTTTGTACCCAAAATAACTATGACACAATCATGAAAAATAAAACTCTTAACACTGGCATATTTAGTATCAGCACATATAGGTTAATCAATGTGAAGAACAAAAGCAACATAAGTATATGAAACTGTTGAAATGTAAATATACCTTGTTTTGTGCAGCAGAACCGGTATACTGAATGGCCAAGGCATCTCCCATTTGTTCATAGAGATCCATCAGTGTGAGACACAGAGGATCATCTATGTTAATCTTAGGCACCCCAATAAGCCCCAATGCGTTAAGTTGTTGATTAAAAGCTGCACATCCAAATGCAAATTGGGCTCCATTGGTTCGGTCAAGACAATCTATGCAGTTTGTCCTGACCACTCCCTTTTGGAGGGAGAGAGGCACCATCTCCATTGCCAGAAACTGAGGATCCAAATAATTGGTATTGCCGCTTGAGACAGCGACAACACCTAATTCTTTGCTGCTGCAATGGATACCAAAGATAGATACAAGGAATCAGGACTGATGTCATCAGAGTAACTAATTTAAATTTTATGCAAATACTAGGTTCAATACATAGCATAAGCATTCAGAATTGAAACTTACCATATAAAATCCTCAGATTTCGCAGCCAAATTAAATTGGCAATGGAAGATGTTTGTTTGCGCCAGTGCCGCTGATCCAATAGAGAATAAAATTGGAAGCACCTCACCGCTACAAATCAGATATCTAAATATTAGATGGATATTTAGATGATCAAGTATATTTGTTGACGGAAAAGAAGATCAAGTATATTAGAAAGACTAAAAATACAAAACAAAACTTGGAAGGTCACACATATCACCTTCGGCAGTAGTTCTTCATGTCCATATGAATGAACTTTATGCGCTTATCCGATGTTAGACCCTCATTTATATGGTCAATGGATTTCGCGTATTCTACGCGGAGCAATGACTCATGAAGCTTCTTCTCAATAACCTGAGCAAATTATGCAACATAATTGTCATATCAATAATGATATGTAAATTATTATCAAACCGATGAATAACAAATCCATAAATTTAGTAAAATCTATCTGACCAGATTACCTTTATCAAGTTTATGACGATAATTGGGTTTCCATATCTTTTCACCAGGTTTTCAAAATGCAGGTACGTTGCTTTGTGGCACTCATCACGTTTCACTGACAAAAAACTTTATAAAAATATTGTTCCCAATGAATCCTTTTCAGTAAAGATATATAAGACAAGGATCTTACACAAAATTTTTGGCTTGATTGGAAGTTTTGTGGTCTCCTGAGACCAAAACAGGGGAATGGATCCTCTGCGCTGCACATGGGACGTAATCTGGTCTGCCATCACATCTTGTTTGCCTTCCCAAACAATCTGTTCAATTTCCACATCATTAGCCACGTCACCCTTCTCACTCACACCTCGTTTCAAGAACCTGTATTCCGAGAATGAATAAAATTGGAGGTGAATATGCAGTGAAAATTCATACTTTGGCAACATGTAACACTACTTCTCAAAATTGGGTTATTTTGTTAATTCTTTGTGCTCTAACCTGGGTCCAGCAAAGTGACAAGAGCGCCTTGCTATGACTGTCAGCCAGACATCCTTCCCAGATACAGACAATTTATCCTGCATGAGCAATGGAGGTTATTCCAACCTTTTCTCGTGAAACAAATCCAGAAATAGATAAAATCATTGAATTAATGTATTTGATATTGTTCAATGCTTTGCAAGATGATGTACCTGCTTAAAAAATCCATGGACTAAGGAAACGGTCCAAATAGGATTTTCTATATGTTGCCGAATGTCTTGTGTTAGGAACTCATTCCAAACAAACGTGGACTCATACTTCATCTCTGATGTGTTCTTGTCACTACTGATGTTCTTCTGAAGAGCGTGCATAATGTTGTACGAGTAACTAAAGAAGAAGCCCTTGCAGATATTCACAGAGCAAAGATACCTCTTGTGTCTAATACACCATTAAAAAGAAGTATTAATAAGACAATATATATCAGTAACTTAGCTTAATGGAACAAGAAAACTCAGCACATAGTCTGCACAGTACAAAAATTAAAAACATGGGGTGCCCTAAGAAACAAATTTGAGATGTTCATAGAACTGAGAAACATTAAACTTTGATATGATGATGAGTAGGTGACTTTTATTTGTTGATTAGGGCATCTACATGGATTGTACTATAGCGCCTTTACATTAAATTTTACTTGAGCAAGCAGAATGTATTGAAATAGAGAGAGTACTTTCTGATAGAACTACTCTTACTATATCATAGCATTTAGGTACTTGAAAGAATATATGGTTACCAAAATGATGACATGCATTCGGGAGGACATCATTTGGGAACAAAATAAAGTATAAGAGTGGAATAGTATTATGGCAACCATTTAATTATAACACCTATACGAGAACCAAACTTTACATGCAGAATGAATATAACAGATGAGTAAAAAAAGAATATAACAGATGAGTAAAAAAAAAATACCTCTGTTCATCTGAAGAGTGTGCCACGTCGGGTAGCACTGCAGGAGCCGGGATCGGGATGATCTTGCTCTTGTCCACTAAGTACACGTCATGGCCGCAGATGGTGCCGACCTTGCGCCTCCCGGTGATCAGCAGCATGTAGTATGGCCCCAGAAACTTGACGAAACCTGGACATAGTTTTAATTACCAAAGCATATGCAGCACGTTAGAGAAGCGTGATATTATATACACATGCTACAGCCTGTCAAATAAAGGGCCTGAAGTCTTAAGCACGTACCCACGACGCCGTAGCACTTGGTGACGAGCCTGAGGCCACCAGTGGCCTTGTTCCCGTCGTTGATGCGGCGGAGCAGGTCGTCGCATTGCGCCGCCGTGTAGTGAGTGGGGTCTTCGACGAGTTCCAGCGACGTGGGCTCCCTCCGATCAATCTTCAGAACCCGCCACGTTGTCTTGCTGTCGTCGCTCCCGACTAGGTAGAACATCTGCATCGCATACAAAGTGAGAGAACACAGTTTTCAGATAATTAATAATGAAAAAAAGCCTGGTCTTTTGCATCACCGGGAACGTGTACAATCTCATGTGTACTAGCTGGGTCAACGGTGTACTGGATGACGTACAGTTCCTTCTCTTTGGTACCTAATAAAACAAGAATACCACGTACTGTACTGGCGCGTTGCTTCTTTTAGTGTCTATACAATAAAACAAAAACGACTTGTACTGGCCTTCACCCGCACGTTGATCTTGGAACAAAATTACAAACAGTAGTTAAAGTCCAGTAGTAAAGACCCTTTAGTTGTTTTTGTCCCATTAGTAAGTTCAAACTCACATGTTTCGAGCCACACAGACAGAAGGATACAGAGTGTTAGCGTCTTAGCGAGGGTGAGGACTGATGATTATTTCGGAGTGTGACCCTGGACGTAGAGACTGCCCCGAACGTGGACGGATGGACTGCTCACGGGGACATGAAACACCCTATGACGTTTATCCCCTAAAAAATCCAGACATTCATGAGCACGAGCTGACACTCTAACCACACCGAAAAATCAATCTTAAATAATCCGACAATAAAAACCACGTGACTAAAAGAATTTACGGCTAATAACTACGAGATGTACTTAATCTACTTGCTATGCAACCAAGTACTAGCTATGCAACCAAGAGCTCACCGATTCCGTCTTGTACAGCTGGAAGCTGCGCACCAGAACACGGGGCTCCACGCCCGCCACCGCCGTCGAGCTGGACGTCGACGCCATATCTATCTAGGTTACAGAAATGTATGCACAAAGAAAGGTAGCACCTCCGTTCAGCTCACCGCTGGCCGGGCACAGAAAGGCTACGTAAGTGATGGATTTTATTCAAGTTAACCGGCCAGCTTACTGTTCTAGCAAGAATTGAAAGAGCTATGTAAGTGGTGGAGAGAAGAAAATCTACGTAGGCAACCACTCGGATGATGGGTGAATAGGATGAATAGGTGGGTTCTGTGTATTCTAATCGCCATACCCCGCCCATTTTATAGGTGACTCGAACTGACTTTGTTTGGCCTTTTCTGGAAGTGAAAAACAAAAACAAACAGGGGGCTGAGATACTGATTTTGGTAAAGGGACCATCTCGTCATCATCTCGTGCAATATACTGAACAACTCCATAGATCCCCCTTGAGGTCCACAAAATCACATAAAGGATGGGTGTGTTAATAATTTTTGAGAATTAACAAGAAACGAAGTTACTGATCATATGCTACTTCCTGAGCAGATCCACCCGGCCAGAACTAAATGTGACAGTATGAAATAAAAGGATTCAACTTTCAACGATCCATCAAAATATAGGATAACACCTTATACCGTGCTTGCTTCCTAATATCATCCTTAATATGCTATAAATCATATCTCATTAAGATTTTATCTCACAATAGTGTGCATCAAGCATGGCATGAAATAACCGTAGAACAAGATATATAAGTTTTTCTATTTACCTTGAGGTTGGTGATGATGTCCAGCACATTGTAGTTGGAAGGTCTGAGGGGAGGATGATATGTAAAGTATTGAGCCATGGTGAATGGCTGTAGTGGAAGCGATAAACTAGGATGATACTATTTCTAGAGTGCATCAAGCAAGGTAGTTATGGTACCAAGGCGCAACAAAAAACTCGAGAGAGCATATCACTCGTCGAGAAGATGTGAGAGGGATGAGAGGAAAGGGGAACGGCAAGGCAGAATTTATAGGACGGGATGAACATTCTCGATCCCGAGTCCACCGACCGAACCAATGCGACTAAATGCCGTTCGAGGGCACAAATGGAAACTAATTTCGCGGTGCACCGTGCTGCCAGTACGCTAGTATGCCACGAGAAAAACGATCAGCCTAGATATCGCGATAATATCATACTCTGGCAATATGCACACTTTTTTTATAAAATAATTTGCGCTCTCTCGCAGCAACAAAAAAGTCTTATGTGGATCATATATGTTGTGTAATTTCATGTTGCTTTGATCTATGATCGGTACATTTAATGCTTCCTCCAGATTTTTCTTCAGAGAGGAAACTCGAACATATGGTCTCTGGATAGTAGAACCAGAATTTAAAAAAATGGTTACTAATAAGCTGGAAATTTTTTGGGTGTAGAAACCTTAAACCAATAATGCCTATCAATCAGGATCTATGTGCAAATTACAATATAACGAGCTCTTTGTATGACAAGGGTGGCTGTAATATACTATATGTGAATGTTTTTTTTATCAACAAACCAGAATGATATAAATATATACCACGATAAAATTACGATATCTCGCGAGATATATGTTGCAAAATATTCCACTGTTAATCGTCTAAACGTTCAATTCACATGTAACCTCTTTTGTACTCACTAGTGGTACACTGATTCATGAGCTGGCATGCATTATTTACTAGGAAAAGACAGTCAAAATCTGTTTCGAGTGAGGTTGTTGCTAGCCAGTACCTTTATTAGCAATCTGTTTAGAAAGAGAGAGGACAAAGTGCATACGTTTACTTTCTTTGGCTGTAGTCTAGTCACTCTTTGTTGTACTGTAGCTCAACAACCTCCTGGGTTATTAGCAATCTGTTTAGGAAGAGACAGTGCAAAAAAGTGCATACGTTTTTTTACTTTGGCATATCTTCTTTTGCTGTAATTGAGTAACTCTTTGTTGTACTGTAGCCCAACAACTTCCTGGATTGTTAGCAATCTGTTTAGGAAGAGACAATGCAAAGTGCATAAGTTCGTTTTTTTTGTTCTTTGGCATCTCTTCTGTTGCTGTGTAATCTAGTAACTCTCTGTTGTACTGTAGCGTAACAGCCTCTTGGATTACTAGTAATCTGTTTAGCTAGGAAGAGACAATGCAAAGTGCGTATGTTTACTTTCCTTGGAACTCTTCTTTTGCTGTAATCTAGTCACTCTTTGTTGTACTGTAGCTCAACGGCCTCGTAGATGACTATGCCTTCCGTTTGGTGCCTAATACAACAAGAACAACAGAATGTGCTGGCGCCTTCACTGCACGTCGACTTTTAGTTAAAGAAAATTACAAAAGAGGTTAAAGTTCATGTGGAAAAGTTCCTTTTTAGTTTCTCTGTTCCCATATGTTGTGTTAAGTTCAAATTCAAACTGAAATGTTTCAAGGCAACAGAAAGAAAATTAGAAAAAAGAGGCTAGACTTGATGATGTGCATGAGGTGCATTGTGCCTGTATATTCTGTTGGAACAGTCACTGTCCAGACATGTGTGACTACATATTGACGTGGCAATCCTACTCACATGTTCCTTGCATGCATGCTGAGGTTTCCTTCTCTCAGTGGCAAACGTAGTGTCTTTTTTTTAAAAAAAAAAATCCATATGGCATGGTGGCATGGAGCTATCACACCGCACGCGCTCGTCATCCCCTACCTGGTGCAGGGCCACGTCATCTCGCTCCCGGAGCTCTCTCACGCGCTTGTAGACCGGGGATTCATTGTCACCTTCTCCAACTCCGAGTTCAACCACGTGGTCGCTGCCATATCTGAGCAGGTTGGCGGCGCTGAGGGCAACGAGAGGGCTGCGAGGGCGGTCGAGTCTGTAACTCCTTCCACAGTCAGACAATGCCGAGCAGGCGACCTTCCCACGGTTCCCCAAGATTGATTATCCCCGTCGGCCCGTGGTGTGCTTTGTGTCGCCCTGTGGTGGAACTCCTCTCTACCATAACAAACTAACTTTGAACTGTATATTTGTACAGGCCGGCATGTCCAAGCTCCACGTTTTCCAATGAAATAATGTGTTTTGGTGTATTTCATGATATTCATACGAGGCATTGAAATGAATAGTAACCTATTTGCAAAGTTACAAAGTTTTCAGCTGATTCTTTGCATCTATTTTTTTGACTTGTATCATTCTTGTGTCAGATAGCCAATTGCCTTATGTAATCAAGCATAATCACGAATTTAAACTGAAAATCATTATCATGTGCCCAACAATCAGACTTTTGGTTCAAGATAGACCACACGTACTGGATCTGAAAAGCTCTGCCATTTCCTATTACACCCCGTTTGGATGTTGGTATTGAGCCTTGGAATTCGGAATTGGCATCCGGTTTGGTCCAATTCGGCTGTTTGGATGTCTTTGGAATTGGGTCGAAGATATCAGATCGAATGCCGAGCTGCACCGGCCCTCCTCCACCTCCTGCAAGGCACCATGGCCGTGGAGTCGAGATGCGCCCTCCCCTCGAAGACCTCCCCGATGTTGCACCGGCCCCCTCCTCCACCTCCTGCGGGGCGCCATGGCCGCGGAGTCGAGGTGTGCCCTTCCCTCGAAGACCTCGCCGGCGCCCCCCTCCTCCACCTCTGATCCTTCGGGGCGCCATGGCCGCGGGGCGGAGCTCCATGGCTGCCAAAGCCAATTTCACCGGTGAAACATCCAAACATGATTTGGTATTCTGTTGTCATTCATTTCCATCTATCTGATTTCTGTGTCATCCAAACACAAAATTTGGTATTGGGTCCCAATTCAATTCCTTCTTAGATTTGGTATTGGGTCCCAATTCAATTCATAGGTGCCAATACCAACATCCAAACGGAGCCTTAAACATTTTTTTACTTTATTTTTTCATAGCATATATGATCAATCGATGCTAAATTTTCTTTGTGACATGTAACCAGTTTGTAATTTTTTTGCTAAATTTTCAATATCCGGTATATATTTGAAAAGTTCTACTTTAATTTCTCCAGATCCTCTATCTTAAAAGTTCCATATTGGGCCTGAACTGCAAAATATAGAACACAAGATCATTAGCGGGGCCAGCGGTAATGTTGCAACACAATTTACTCGGACATGAAACCAAGCTGTGGGAATACGAGATCGCAAGGCCATGAAACGGAGCAAGTGGGCATGTGTAGGGGGGCAAATTCCGAATCATTTCGGGGTGAAGTAGTCTAAAAGATGGAAGTCATTAGTAGGAGTGGGGGGCAACTTAATGATGGTCATCCATAAGAGGGGCAAATTCTGAGTTGCACCCATTTTCACCTGACCTCTTTTGAAAAGTAGCTAATATAAACAGTGTATATAAAGAAAGTGGTTGAGGCATCCAATTACTCGTGTATAAAGAAAGTTGGATAGATTGATTTCTTCTCCGAGCGTGATAAGCACGGCCGTGCATGTAACGGCTAGAACCACTGATGAAGCTATGTTAAGCTTCCCTAGTGCACTAGCATCAGGGTAAATCAAAATTTCATCACTAATAAGCTTAATTCTGACCATTTCTGAACTCGTTTTAGACTCTAAATTGTGTTTGGCACCACCATTATGCTGATGCTAGCTAGCTTCGCCCCTGGCTAGAACATTCATGACGCAGCACAAAGAATCCAATTCATATGGTGTTTCATATGTTTGATACCATGGACTACCATCACCTTCATAATTAACAAAGGCCCTCTATCTTTGGTTTGTCCCGTTGGGTAGCCAAGCCTACTTGGCGCTGTCTGGATTCCTGCAGTTTTGCAATACCGCTCGCTTCATCGGTTGGCGGCCGACTTGGTTTTCAGAGATTTGCTGCCGGTTGACTTGACCTGAACTCAAGGACGTGATAACCGATATTGTCGATTGGTATTAGCACATTCAAGATTGCATGTGTCATGGTACTGAAACTAAAAAGAATTCACTATCAAAGGGTCCATTTAATTTGGCACTGGAACTGTTTAGTCTCGAATGAAGCTCGAGGAATTCATGTGCTCGTACTTCCAATACTGTGCCAAGAAAGACATGCATTCAGATCTTGCATTATTTGAGTTTGAACCTCCTCATCAGGTTAACTGTAACTAAACCATGATTCCTTTCGCAGAGAAAAAAAAAATGTCTCCATCACACGAGGAGTGCTCAAGGGCGGCAATTAGCTAGCAGCAAAGCTGTTCGTCAAATATATTCTCCGTTAACAAGTTGATAGAAAACAATGCCCACTTGGCATGGTGGCAAAACAGCCTGCTCTTTTCCTCGTATCCGGATAAGATGGTTTTTGGAGCCGCGCGCGCGGTGCATGCGAGCGACGACTCTGTGAACCATCGTGTGGTTGGTTGGTGACAGGATGTTTGATGTGGCACCTCAAGTCATACAAGAATTTCTTTCCTGCAAGTGGTAAACAAAAGTGATCTGACTGGCACTTTGTTAGTTGAGAAACAGAAGTGACCCTTCGTACATGCGAAGCCATGACAAACTTTTCACTATATAAAGAGGATGCATGTACTCTTCCGAGCACTCCCGCTCAAACCAACACTGGCACAATAATAATCTCTCTCCCAACCATCTAGCCAAAATAGTGTGAGAGATGTGTGGTGGCGCGATCATCGCCGACCTCATCCCGGCAAAGCGCTGCACCTTGCCGGCCAAGAAGAGGCCACGACATGACCTCGGCGACGATGATTTTGAGGCAGCCTTTGAGGAGTTTGAGGGCGATTCCGAGGAGGACGATCAGTACGAGACGGTGGCGAGGAACGACGAGGAGGAGGAGAATGAGGCGGTGCTGCTGCCGTTGGGCAACAAGCCGGTCTCTCCCCTGTTTCCCCGAGGTGAGATGACCTTTGGATGCAAGTCATTTCTTCTAGTTGCACAACAGCTAGATATCAGATAGTAGTACCATTAATTTTTCACATGGATTGGGCCGTTTCGCTGTTTTCTTGCAGGGCGCCATGCCAAGAAGGTGACAAGGCAGTATCACGGCGTGCGGCAGCGTCCATGGGGCAAGTGGGCTACCGAGATCCGCGACTCCGTCCGCGGCGTCCGGGTCTGGCTCGGCACCTTCGCCACCGCCAACTCCGCGGCACGCGCCTACGACGCA
>LAPY01000144.1:168084-190018 GCA_000970635.1 Eragrostis tef | reverse complement strand
TCCAATGAGCCTTGGAATGGCATCAAACCTAGTGGCAGCCGGACTTCGTCCAGGCATGAACCCTGCTGCTCTTGCGAAGATGCGAATGGCACAGCAAAGGGCAGCAGGAATATATCCTCAGACTGGAATGGTTGGAATGCCTGGGAGCAGTTCTCCGGTGTCCATGATGGGCCATCCACTGAATCGAACCAACCTCAGCCCATTGCAGAGGGCAATGATGTCTTCCATGGGTCCTCCAAAGATGCCAGGAGGCAACTTTCCGCTGAATGCGCAACAGCAAATGCAACTCCAACAGCAGTTGCAACAGCAGCAGCAGCAGCTCCAGCAGAACCCACAGCAGCAGCAGCAACTCCAGCAGCAACAACAGCAGCTTCAGCAGCAACAACTACAGCAGCAACAACTACTACAGCAGCAGCAGCAGCTCCAACAGAACCCACAGCAGCAGCTGCACCAGCAACAAATGCAACAACAGATACAGCAGCAACAGCAGCAGCAGCAGCAGCTGCTGCAACAACAACTACAACAGCAGCAGCAACAGCAGCAACAAATCGGATCTCCTTTACAGCAAGCGCAAGTGGGTTCACCTGCAGGCTCACAGCAGTCGCTGATGATGCAGCAGCAGCAGATAAGTCCTCAGCAAATGGGTCATCAGCACGCTGCAATGAGCCCCCAGTTGAGCTCAGGATCTCTTCAGCAAATGAGCAATAATGTGGCCAACCCTGTGGCCACTCCAGGCCCGCCCCCAAGCCCACAGCTGAGCTCACAGACACATGGGTCAGTTAGTAGTATCGCCAACTCCCCGATGGAGCAGCTGCAAGGTGCCAGTAAGGGAGGACCCGGTAGTATGTAGTGACTGGCAATGCTTGATTCACTCCATGATGGCCTACACAATAATGGAAGGTGTGAAAACTGGCCAAGGTCAGTACACTTTCTTATTTGTAGTGGTAAATGAGGTTAAATTAGGTGCGTGATATCATATAGAGTAGCCTATAAATGTTAAGGATGGCCACTTTATGCTAGGATTGCTGATGTTGTAGATTGTAGTTTGTGAAATAGATCATGTAGAAGCCTCGTTCTGAGGCAAGCATTGTTTAATTGGACAGTGTTTTCTTTGCCTTTGTTCATTATTATAAAGTTATCATAACTGCGGAACCACTACATAATCGTTGTGGTTACTAATAAGTGTCATCATCTGTTTACGAATAATGGTGCTGTGTTCTACTATCTTGTAAATTAATCAGACCTTGCAAATGCAGTTTTCGTGTGGAGTATTATTTCAATCACGGTGGTGATTATTTACTGTTATATTCTAGGATGTTGCTACGTCAGCACGGCAAAGGTGCCGGATGCCAGGAACATATACCGCCTGGTTGATCTTTTCAAGTTTACTTTAATTTATCTAGTGTAGGTATTCTCTCATTCATCTATCTGTGAATTAAGATATCTAGTAGTGTATTTTATGTTGTCGAAAGAATGTACATAGGCGTATATGACAAAGGTTCACGATAGAGTTTTTTTTCTTTTCATGCTAGGAACTAAAAAACATAATTTTCTTCAATGTTCATGCAAAATTTAAAACGTTGTTGGTATAAAATCTTTTTGTTGCTAAAAGTAAAAAATCCTGTATATGTGAATCGTACCAATTTTAAAGAAGTGCAAAAAATGGTATATGGTTAAAAAGAAACTTCATTACGGGATATTATACGAATTTCAACCATCTTAATCAAGGTAAATTCAGCTCTCTATAACTAAGGCAAGCCTAAATCAAAATGTCAGCTACTATTTTTAAGCAAGACCCATTCTTACAACATTCCATATTTCCCAATCAACTTCTTCCTTCTCTTATTCTTCCACCAAAACTCAAGCAGAACCAAATCCAGTGTCGTTGCCATCAATGCCAGTGGCTGATTCTGATGATATGTTGCTTCCATAAGCACTTGGCGTTGTCCAGCGTTGCCACTAAGATGTTACAACTAGGGATGAAAACTGGACGGTAATTTTCCGAAAAAACCGATGCTGTTTTTATTTTTCTTCCGATCATTTTCGGTTTATTCAGAAATTTTCTGAAATCGGATGGAATTCGGAATGAAGTATACAGAAAATGGTTCAAAAGTAGTTTGAGCATTTTACCGTCCGTTTTGTCAAATTACCATGTTTAATCGGAAATCATATTCGGTATTTCCATATTTATTCCGATGACGATCACGAATCCTCGCGTGAGATAATACTAATTAGAAACATTTCATATTTTCCATGCAACTGCTGCCAACGTGATTTGAGTCAATTAAAAACATTCCAGTGTTTCAACATTCCATAGCCATGTTTCCATTGATATACAACTATTCCTTTGTTAATTTTCTTATTCAATCTGTGTTGCCTCTCCATGCTGTATGGCGTTGCACAACATAGCCTGACACATTCCCGGAGCGGCGACCGGCCCTCCTCCATTCTTCGCTTTGTGCTAGCATGACATATAAAGATTGTATGTTTGCCGTATTGCTATCTTATTATTCTTGCATAATTTTGCTTTGTTAAGGGCTGGCGTGGACACGTCAAATACATATAGTTATTATTTTTATTGTTGTATGATACTAAGATTTTAAGGCATACATAATTACATTATAAGTTTCAGTATGTCGGTGTTTCCGATGTGAACTATCGTTATCCGATCGATATCGACATGTTTCCATTTAAATAATATCATTTTTGATGTTACCGTTATCTCCGATGCCGATACCAGTTCTGACATTGCCGTTTCCGGCTCCGATTACGGAAGGAAAATATACGAGCTGGTTTAGGATCGTTTCCGACCGTTTTCATCCCTAGTATTGAACAAACCTGTGCAGGGATGCATTTTACATTGTGATGATCGAACTGACCAGTGGTAAAGGATAGTACTTCTTTTGCGAATGACAGGGAAATAATTAAAGGATTCAATTACGAAAATAACTAAAATAGCCAATGGCTGCACTGTCTTTTATTCAGCTTTCCTCCAGACGGAAAGAGGGATTTATTGATCAATCACGAGACCAATACAACTTTCGAGCAAACACGCTCAACAGCCATGCTAAACAAGCATAGAAGCTCAGTCCACGAACCATGACAGTATGTACCCATGGCTAACAGATTAAAAACCTCACAAATCGGCTCAACCAAGCCATCCACCAGAACACATGTACACAGAAATACAAAAACACAAAACATAGTTCATAATTTTGTCCATGATGATGATATCTAACTTTGAAACAGCAATTGCTGTCAAATAACTAACTGTTTGTAGTTCGCTTTGATCAAGAGAAAGGGAAAGGGTATTCACAAAATCCATGCAAGGCAGCGCCGGAAATGCAGCACTGCTTTAGCCCAAAACTGTATGCAGATTGCAGAGCACATCATACAGGCATCAGCATCTGCCTAACAGAGATCATCCAACCTATATCTGTTGTTGCTGTCTCAGCAATGAGACCAAAGGAAAGGAAGAATCTGCTTGGCTTCTGACTGCCAGGCAGCAGCAGCTACCACTGTATATTATTTTGCGTTCCTTGCAGATGGATAACATGAACAAACCCCAAAGTGATTTCATCTCTCAGTCGCCGCGTGTTGTCCTGATATGAGTCACCACAGGACGGTGCCGCCTTGAAGTTCTACCTACTGCACGAACAGTACCAGTCCGCTGTCCCCTCTGAGTGCTAACTGAGTCATGCTGAATATCAGAAGCATCAATTGAGTTAGCTGAGTAGTGACGCCTAGGCCTCTCCCTTTGTCTTCTATGAGCCCTGCTGTATGTATCTCCAGTAGCGATTCTCCTGCCACGGGCAAACAAGGATGCCAAGAAGTCGAAGCCCTCACCCAAACTATCATCTGAAGAATCATATAAGTCAATTCTCTCATTCAGAGTGCGAAAACATTCCAGTGTTTCAACATTCCATAGCGATGTTTCCATTGATATACAACTATTCCTTTGTTAATTTCCTTATTCAATCTGTGTTGCCTCTCCATGCTGCATGGCGTTGCACAACACAGCCTGACACATTCCCGGAGCGGCGACCGGCCCTCCTCCATTCTTCGCTTTGTGCCAGCATGACATATAAAGATTGTATGTCTGTCGTATTGCTATCTTATTATTCTTGCATAATTTTGCTTTGTTAAGGGCTGGCGTGGACACGTCAAATACATATAGTTATTATTTTTATTGTTGTATGATACTAAGATTTTAAGGCATGTATAATTACATTATAAGTTTCCGCATGTCGGTGTTTCCGATGTGAACTATCGTTATCCGATCGATATCGACATGTTTCCGTTTAAATGATATCATTTTTGATGTTACCGTTATCTCCGATGCCGATACTAGTTCCGACAATACCGTTTCCGGCTCCGATTCCGGAAGAAAAATATACGAGCGAAACTGGTTTAGGATATTTCCCGATCGTTTCCGACCGTTTTTATCCCTAGTTACAACCCTGGTTACACCAAGGGAAAAAGAAAGCAGTTCATAGAAGGATAACTTTTTACTTCACTTTTTCTTTCGACGATTGAAGGCTAATTTTACGTTACTATCTACTCCTCAAAGTGTAGTAGTCTATGGGTCTATTTGATTGAGCTGCGGGCTGTAAGAAAACTGTTGAATACGAATTGTGAAAAAAGTTAAAAGTCGTTTGGTTAAAATAATTGTGAGATGTGGAAAAGCTGTGAAAATGCCTGTAATGCTCTCGACTCTAGCACCTGATGGAGGGTTGCCACCGGTATTGGTAGTCTGGTACCGACAATGGGCCAAGAATCAATGTGATCCGACACTGGGATAAAGCCATCGTCTCTAGTAGATATGACTAACTACAACTAATTTCCTATTCTTTTGGGATACATTTCTGCATGTATCCATAAATGGCTAATGTATTTACCGAACCAAGCAAAAACCAACTCGTGAGCCAAGCAAATGGCTGATATATGGTTTAGGGTTTAGGACTACATTTCTGCATGTATGCATGACCATAAGCATGGAGGTTGGTTATTGAAGCCGAAGGTCTGAAAATATGGCACTTACATCGATCATTACTTGAAGAACAGCTACGGTGAGGATTTTGGCATGACATCTCTACCCACATCACGCCTATGTTCACTCCTTGATCCCACGTTGGCCTCTACCCACATTGCAAACATGAAGGCATATCGAACTTCCACCTAGCCTCCTTATATGAATTCTTTTCATAACCAGCTGAGCTGATGAGCCATAACTTGCAGATCACCATGACATCCACGCCAGTACATGAAGTTTTCTATAGTTTACACATCGAACCCAGATTAAGAACGTGTACAAGCTTAAGGATCCGCCATGTTGATTTAGCAAGTCGCCCACACCATGGTAGTGTTACAATAAATCTTCGGAATTGTAAGATGACCATTTGCTACGAAAAGTCTAGATCTTCTTCAAAAAAAAAATTCTATAATTGTTAAGCTGGCAAAAATCATACACCCCAGTGGATGACGATCATGCTTGAACTGGCTGCACAAAATCCAAGATGGATCAAGAAGTCAAATAATACATTTACTAGTTTTAACCTTCTTCCCATTCAAAGTCATCTTCATCATCACCAGATTCTGGTGCCTCTGCATTCAAATCTGCCAATTTGTATGTCTCGGCTGAATCCCCTACATGAGCATAAACAGATTAGATACCATAGTGGATGCATCATCCTGACACAAATGACGCAATTTGAAGTAGATGCAACAGGTGTCGATTGTATGAAACCTTCATTCTGAGTATGAATAAAAAAGCACATTCCATGATGATTACCTGCACTTACAGTACCCAACAAAGGTTGAATGTATGAAGATATGAAGCAAGGTCTACAGGAATGGCTATTTTAAGCCCAGAGCTACATGCACAATGGATCCTATCTACAAATTTGGACTATTCTAACAGCGCAAATATTTGTATTCTCACAAGAAATTATGGAATTCCTGAAGCAAAGTCATAGAATCAACAAAAAGCCCAGCTAAGATGACATAGCACAAAAAAGAAAGAAGTGCCTCAAATAATGACTAACACACTCAGTGGCAGAGGACATATAAAAATCAAGGTATATGAAGTTGGTAGCATAAACTCTGATGCAAAATATAATGTTCCATTCATGTTGGATGGCATTGGCCAATGTAACTGTGAGATGAATAAAAACTAGATATTATAACTTTTTTTCGGGTACGATAATGTAATTTAGGTTATCGTGGCAAGAAACAAACCGACAATGTAGCAGGAGCTTATTATTGTTTAATTAATAATTTATTAGTGCAAATGTCTGATTTATCAGTGTCGATAACTAATTAATTACTATTCCATGAAGCATTGCGAGCAAAATTGGGGACCTTAGCACACTAATCTCCATCACTGCGGCAACAAAGCAACCCTGGCGTTCAAAGGAGGAGCAACTAATCGCTTGGGCACTGCATGCCACCTCCTCAATGAGTTACGAGCCACAGCTACAGCCCATAGTCTAATATGCAGCCGCACGTTGCCAGCCCAGAATCTAGATAACGTTTCGCTGGTCTAGTTCGTCTTCTTCCTCATCTGTTCGCTTCGTCTCGGACCTTCGGGCCTTCAATGGCGGTGGAGCAGCAGACTGGATGAAGGATAGAGGGAATTGGCGGAAAAATCGAGGTATGGCAACCGCCATACCAAGTGCTCCGCATTTTGAACACACTTCAACAGATGAAGCTCAAAGAAGATCAAGAAGCATAAGATACCTGCAGGTTGATCCTCCTGCCATTCAACACCGTCATCCTCATCCTCCCTTTTATGTTTCTTTCCCAGCTGGCGTTCAGATTCAGATGCAAATGTCTGATCCTCCTGCTTCACTCCCCCGGTTTCCTCTTCCTGCCTTTTCCTTAGGGCCTCGTAATAAGCCTTTATGTACTCCTCCTACACAATAATACAAAACTGGTTCCCCTCAAAAATAATAATAATACAGAACTGATAAAAATTATTTCAAAGCTGTGCACATTAGAATCGAGCTTATGCCCGTTTGTAAGCTGACCTGTATTGTCTTTTCATCTTTGGCGTCCTGTTTTTTGTCATCCTTCGCTTCAGATTTTTCATCCTGTTTCGATTGGTTACTGGTCTCTCCTCTCTGTTCCTTTGTAAGATTCATGCCCTGTCTGATCATCCATGGAGGCAAAACTTTCTGATTTGCACCATTTGTACCAGATTCAGAACCTTCTTCTTTTACATCAGGACCTAGAGCAACCTCAACCTGGAAAATGAAAGAGATTTCTAACTAAACAAAAAAAAAAGGTTTTCTGGGAAGGAAGCAAACTGCACATTACACAGGTTATAGAAGCTAGCACGTACTCCCTCTGATTGTCTTTCGCTGACGTTGGTTAATTCATTTTTGAACTAGCCAATGTTAACAAAAAAAGAGCCAGAGGGAGTGTAATTTTTTTCTGGATGTCATGAGAACATTATTTTTACAGATATATCCTGATATAACTCAATGGAAGGTATAAACATTTTGTCTTAAAAAGAAAAAGTTCAACATGTTTGTTCAAATTGGGAAATAGATCAGATTCAATTCAAAGAGTTGGTATAATTATGTGGTAAAAGGTGAAACATCAGTATTTTCTGTGCAGATCGGAAGTGCTAATACGATTGAAGTTGTTGGGATGCTACAAATCAGTTTGAGATCAAAAACATTTTAAGATCAATGACGGGATTTACCTTTGTCTCTCCAAGGTACGGCATTGGCGTACCATTATGCCCTTGTGAATTCTTAGATGGATCAGCTGCACCAGGGTCACCGTGTGCAAAATTACCAAAATTTAATCTTTCCCATGTCTGTAGACTCCCAAACTCAGGCGCAGGAAGATTCTTCACTCTATCAAGTTGTGCAACCAGTGGCTTTAATTGCTCCTAAAGTAGTACACATATCAGTTAAATAATTAGTAAAAACAATATTCAGAACAAATCTTGTGTTCCTAGCTCATAAGATCAACAAGGTTTCGATGAACTTGACATATTGCTATCCATGTTTTTGTGGTATTGTGACATCCCCCCGCCCCCCTCACAGCACCTAGGCAAATTTCTCATTGAAGCACAGATTCATACATTATACGAAGTTATACGATTACATCAGGACCTAGAGCAACCTCAACCTGGAAAATGAAAGAGATTTCTAACTAAACAAAAAAAAAAGGTTTTCTGGGAAGGAAGCAAACTGCACATTACACAGGTTATAGAAGCTAGCACGTACTCCCTCTGATTGTCTTTCGCTGACGTTGGTTAATTCATTTTTGAACTAGCCAATGTTAACAAAAAAAGAGCCAGAGGGAGTGTAATTTTTTTCTGGATGTCATGAGAACATTATTTTTACAGATATATCCTGATATAACTCAATGGAAGGTATAAACATTTTGTCTTAAAAAGAAAAAGTTCAACATGTTTGTTCAAATTGGGAAATAGATCAGATTCAATTCAAAGAGTTGGTATAATTATGTGGTAAAAGGTGAAACATCAGTATTTTCTGTGCAGATCGGAAGTGCTAATACGATTGAAGTTGTTGGGATGCTACAAATCAGTTTGAGATCAAAAACATTTTAAGATCAATGACGGGATTTACCTTTGTCTCTCCAAGGTACGGCATTGGCGTACCATTATGCCCTTGTGAATTCTTAGATGGATCAGCTGCACCAGGGTCACCGTGTGCAAAATTACCAAAATTTAATCTTTCCCATGTCTGTAGACTCCCAAACTCAGGCGCAGGAAGATTCTTCACTCTATCAAGTTGTGCAACCAGTGGCTTTAATTGCTCCTAAAGTAGTACACATATCAGTTAAATAATTAGTAAAAACAATATTCAGAACAAATCTTGTGTTCCTAGCTCATAAGATCAACAAGGTTTCGATGAACTTGACATATTGCTATCCATGTTTTTGTGGTATTGTGACATCCCCCCGCCCCCCTCACAGCACCTAGGCAAATTTCTCATTGAAGCACAGATTCATACAGGTCATAATAATAATAACTCCTTATCTTTACAAGAACTGTATCCAACTGTAAGCAGGAAGTCAGCATGTACATAAGAAATGATATATTATGTAATTTAAGCAACAAACTGAAACCTCTTATGGCCAGGTGTACGCTAGTTATGCTATACTAAAAGTTTTGACATCCAAGTCTGTTAGAGCTAGATGTTATAACAAAGCTAGTGACATTTAGAACAGCAATATGGCATGGAATTGCACATTTAGTTCACAGTATGAAGTATTAGTAATATACTGCTCTTACTGCACATATGTGGTATGAGCATGACACCTGTGTAAGAAAATATTCTGGAAGCAAAAGCATCTGTTACACCAAAGACTTAAGTGGAGAGTCTCATGCAGCATTGACAATTTAACCGACAGATAAAAAAGTTTAAATTCTTTTATGAGTGAAGTGCACAGCCGGTCCCTAAACTTGTTCGGCTGTGTCACTTAGATCCCTCTACTTAGAAAATGCCGATTTGACATCCTTAAACTTGTTATGTTGTGTCACTTAGGTTCCTCTACTTATATTGACATCTCTAAACTTGTCCGGCTGTGTCATTTAGGTCCTAGCCTTAAACCAAGGCGATATGACATAAACTTGTTGCATGCGATTGTATTGGTACTAGATATTGGTTCTTTCACTGATATTTTTTTAATATTTTTAACATTTTTTCATGTTCTTCATAAACTAAAATTTTGCATATGCTTTTTGAGTGATGTAAACATTAGCCATCATATTTTAGAGTTGACACATATTTGTCGTTATTTAGTACTTGCAATTTAGATTTCACACGTATCCGCACATGCCTCCTGACACACATGACAAGGGCAACATTACTTTTATTACTTTTCAAAATGCAATAAGTTCATACTAAGCTCTCAACTCTTGTCAGGTTCTAAAAAATCAACCCTTAATTACTATACCGGATAATTTACACCTGCAAAGGAAATATATTACCAACATTAAAAGTATATGTTAAATGCTAATTCTGCTCATGTCGGATCGATTTGAGTCTAGTTGGACCTAAATGACACCGCCGGAAAAGTTTAGAGATGTCAATATAAGTAGAGGGACCTAAGTGACATACCATAACAAGTTTAAGGATGTCAAATTAGCGTTTTCTATGTAGATGGACCTAAGTGACACAGCCGGACAAGTTTAGGGACCGGCTGTGCACTTTACTCTTCTTTTATGCAGCTACCTCTTGTCCTCTTCTCAGCAACAGTTATGCGCATGTCGAAAACTTCCAACATTATTTCTATTCACGGTATTTAGATACATGTATAAATTTATGTATTGTGTGCTCTAGAAAGAACTGAATACTGACATCAATTCTCTGCTGCATGTCCTTCAACTTCTCACGCCTACGCTTTCTTGCATTGTCGTCACCATCTCCCATTTCTTCAGAAGCAAGTTTGTCACTTTCCGCAACCAGTTCACCATTGCAAGTTTCACAGTGGAAATACTCGTCTGTGTAGCTTACTAATTGCAATGCATCAAAAGCTGAGTACCTGCAGATAGCTAGACAAAGTTAGGATCCTAGTTTTTTCTGTCCAGCATGAATAAACAAGAGAAACAAATTCTACCTTTTATTACAACTAGGACATATATAGTGTTGGATTGTATTTCTGCTGTCCAATTCATCCTTCAATTTTTTCTTCATGCGATGTATCCGGTACCTTACCACATCACAGATCTGTATTTGAGAGCATATTCATCCATCACTTCCAGTGCAGATGATTGTAGAACAAGAAGAAATACAAACAGGAAAATGTCCCTAGTTTTATATACATCTTCATATGTACAGTAGCTATGAATGAAGCGATAACTGTATTGTTAAAGTCATCACGTTTAGCTCATGTTCAACATGAAAAATGAAGAATTTGGACCTGAGTTCGCAATTCATCATTCAAAACGTTTTATATTGGTAGCACTTAAGCACCAATGTCACATAGAGGTATTAGGTACTGCACGACACACATAGAGATCTACTGTGCACATGAAGGATGAAGTCATTCTATTTATCTGCCGCCACCCTTGCTAGCTGTCACAGTGAAATCCTCATTTCTGTTTTTTTTCTTCAGTTTCTCAACTACATCTACTAGTGCTATATTCGCAAAAAGTGGCTGAAATATGTGGATTCCATCATGACCTGATACTGAACATTGCAACCGACCCTAATCTATTCTGAAAATTAAAGAAATGGTTCCCTATTAATTTTACTTACTCACTCACGCCTTATGTCAGCAACATCTTTGTTATGGTCATAAACGTTTCCGGTACAATTGTTTTTTTTTCACAAAATGCTATTAATGTTCACAAACTGGTTTTTTGTCAATATTAACGTCCATGAAGGTAATTTTAGAGTTCTAGTTACCAAGCATCAAATCATATCAAGCACTATATTATCAAATCGTATCAAATCATAAGCTAAATGGTAAAAAAAAAGGAGCAAATATTATGTGAATTCTCAGGGTTCTTCACGCTAGTTACATGTTTCAAAATCTGTAGCAGGTTAGTGAAACCTAATGAGTAATGACAAGATAGAAACATTCTAAAAGTTCATCAGCGGGTAATAAAAATTGCAAAAAAAAGAAAGAAGAAGAAATTAACTGTGTGATTAGTAGAATAAATCAACAGAACACTACACATTTATGTCAATTACACTAGCTTTGCTACCCTTATTTAGGGATTCCCTAATATATCATCTGCTGGAGCCTAGCACAGACATCATAGTTCAAATGAAAGCTTTCTTTAAATAAAACATTATGAAATATAGAGCTTAAACATTTTCCTACAAGCCTACAATTTACAATACAAACGTCATATTGACTATCATAGCAATACTATAATTCACGCACTTTGCAACCAAGGCCAATCAGAAAGACATTTTAATAAGAATGGAAACATTTCCAGAAGCATTATCGACAGTCGAATGTATTCAGTCAGTACATTGACATATTATAAAACAACAAACCTGGGCATAATCCAAAGAACAATATGAATGTGTGTGCATCTTTACTTTCTCTTCTCCCTCCTTAGTAACTGGTTGGCCATCAGTGGCAGCAGCTGCTGCAACATTATGTACTTTTGCACCTTTTGCTGACTGCAGCAAGAAAGAAAAATTTACAAACTGAGAAAAGAGGACTAAGGAACCACGAACATGCAACAATAATAAACATTAAAAATGTCATATTGTAGTCGTGAGCATGCTTCCAGATACCCGCAATCACAATTATTTCAGTAATTGATTGAATAAATATTTGACATGTACTCCCTCCGTCCTAGTTTACTTGGCATCCTAACCTCCGTCCTAGTTTATTTGACATGTTTTCCCAAAATAATTGGCATTCTCACTTCCAAATTCACACTTTTCTCTTCCCAATACATCTCTATCCCTCTCCTTCTCGTTTCTATGTACCCACCTTTACCAACTTTCCTTAATCTACGTGCCAAGAGCTAAAACGTCAATTTTTTTGGGACAGAGGGAGTATCAAATATTTGACCCTGTAGCTAACAATCAATTTCATGACAATTCAGGTGAACAAGTTTCTGGCAACCAGTAATCCAGCATTCACAGTTGTTTGATCAGCTCAATAAAAAAAATTCAAGCAAGTGGTTAACTATCACTATCCTCTTTACACTATATATGAATGCACAACAAGGATATCATGTCATCAGCTGATGCTTACAGTCGATCATGTCTAACACAAGAATTCAGAACCACCGGTGATCTCTCGTGACCAATTTCTCTTCTTCAAAGAAACGGAGAATGCGCCGCAACTGTTTGGAGTGGAGCTTCAGAGCTTTAGCCAAATCTTCCTCCCGGACCCACTGGCGCCTAATGGCATTTGCAGAAATTATTTTGTGCATTAATCAACAGGCCCAACAATAAGGGTGTTCAGACATTTCTCGAAGGCAAGCCGAATGTGTTGACGGAAGTTTGGGGAAGGTTGAACGTGCAGGGAGGTGCATGGATTGTACCTCCAACATGCTCTACCATAATTTGTTTTGTCATGACCAAACTGATACATGATCAAAAGCAACAAATTTCGAAGAAAAGTTGCTTGGAAAACACTAAAATTTTGATTTGTCTAAGCAACTAAACAAGCACGTAAATCAACAGGCCCAAGAATAAGTGTGTTCAGACATTTCGAATAAACTTAAATAAGCGTCAAACGGCAAGACGAATGTGTTGACGGAAGATTAGAGAAAGTTGAACATGCAGCGGGGCTGCATGGATTGTACCTCCAACAGGCTCTACCATAGTTTGGTTTGTCATGACCAAACTGATACATGATCAAAAGCAGCAAATTTCGAAGAAAAGTTGTTTGGAGAAAAACTAAAATTTCGATTTGGCTAGGCGACCGAACAAGCACGTAAGAGGCTAGCAACAAATCAAGCCAGTCATCCATCACTTCCGTCTTGCTGTCATTAAGTTATTCATATACGCAAGAGAGAAGACAGGGGAAGCAGAGCAGGCTCCGTCTGGTACCTGGTGAGGGCGTCGAGCACGACGACGGCCATCCCACGGTTGTCGCCCCGGGAGGTCTTTGGCTGGTTGTCGCCCTTCATGGATATGTCATCGTAGAAGGCGCGCGCCGCCAGCCTCACCAGCCTGCATACCGCCGCACCAAATCGATCCAGGCCCGAAAGTCAGCGACGTGCTAGCGGGCGCTGCGGCAGCGGGGCTAGGGTTTCGAGGGAGGGGCGGATGCTTACCGATTGAAGGGCTCTATGGAGCCCATGGCGAAGGCGGCACCGAGTCGCCCACGTACGGGTGGGTGGTCAGGGTCGGGGCGCTCAGAGCATAGGTGAGAAGAAGTTACCTTTGCCGGATCCGGCTAGCCGCCGGTTGCTGCCGCCGCCAGCCGCTGGCGTTGGATCGGAGGGGAAAGATAGAGGAAAAGGTGAGGCGTTTCGGTTTGGGGAAGATGTGAGTTGGACCTGACGTAGCCTCCTGAGAGGAGTCCAAGATTATACAAGGGCCGTCATGTTGGGCTTGAGCTTGTACCTTGTGGGCTTAATTGCTAGCGACATTGGTTATGCCGGGCGAACTGACGATTAATTTATTTTTCTTTCTTGTTGAATTTTTTTGCTAATGTCGCTGACCTATATTGGTTTTTTCTTACATCACTACAGTTCAATTGTGGAGCTCGAATAACGAAGAAAAACACAGTTTTACTGTGCTCTTCTTACCGTTCTTTTTGAAGCGGTAAAGGAGTAAACTTTTTTTGCGCCACATTTGATCAGGACTGCCGTTATTTTTTAACCAACGGTATTGCCGCAAAACAACGTAACAACACATTTCGGGGGATAAAAAGACAATGTAACTATCTCAACCTAAAACTTATGCCGCAACAAATTCATTCTAGGCAAGGTTAGGACCTCGTTGAGCAATAGACAAGCAAATAAAATTTCCACGGAATATCATCCGTGCACATTTTAACCATAGAATACATTCGTAAACCATAATAGTGAAGTAAGTCCCAAAAGATATGAAGAAAATCGTAGTTGAAATCAGCTAAAGATGTAACTGAAGAGCGTGACAACTGACAAACCAAGAAAGAAAATCGTATAGCTGAAGTCTTGGATTGTTGGATTGGAAGGCAGGTCAGTTGGAACTGCCTGAATGCTCACGCTCGAAAGAGATAATTTCCCCTCTCAAGGTCACAACAAAATTTCAAGTTAGCTGCTTTAACGATTCCTTGTCCTTATTGCGATAGTTAATACTCCTTAGAAGTCATGGGAATACCAGCAGTTTTCCTCATAGCGACACCATCCATTTTTGTAGTAGAAGTTGCATGGCTTCCGCTGCGACGGCTGTATTGGGTGTTGCTGGGGCTGGTTCTGTTCATGATAATGCTGCTTATGGTTCGTTCTCCTGTCGTCACCGTAATTCTGATGTTGGTTCTGTTGGGTATGATACTGGTACTGAGTCGTGTGCCAGTGATTATACTCATTTTGATGCTGGTTCTGTTGAGGTCCTTGAGGATGATATTGTTCGCGAGCCATTCTCCTGTACCCATTGGTATATTGATGATAGTAACCCTGACCATAATATTGGTCCCTTGAACTAAAATTCTGGTTTCTTGACCTGAGGGGTTGATGCAATGAGTGATCAGCTGGGGCATTTTGATGACAATTGGAGCCACGCTGGTGTGCATTTGCATGCTGAGTTGAATTCCCTCGAGGCTGGCATACACGTTCACTATATTCTGCAGTACGGTAACGGTTATTCTGGTAATCAACCTCTCCTCTGTAACTTCTCACATCATTGTGGCACTGATGATTGGGTGGCTGCTGAGGGTACTTGGATGTTTGCTGCGAAGTAGAGAGCTTTGAAGATATTTGATGATGTCTTGCGTTCCCTGATCCTCCATTGTGTTGGGAAGGAGCTTGACCATCTGTGCATTCTTTGCTGTAAGTCCCCATTGCACCCTCCTGCTGTAGACCTTCAGCTTGGTTTTGATATCTGGGCTGCTGGTGTGAGTCCTTGAACATTTGTTCCGTATGAGTGGCCTGTTGATGCATTTGCTTCTGCAATCCTCCAGGTTGAATAGAAGGGCCCTCATTGCACTCTTGCTTGAAACTTCTTGCTCCAACCTTCAGTGGAAGAACTTCGTTGTGCTGTGTGGGAATTACTTTTAAAGGTATATGCTGCTGCATTGTATTCCCACGTTCACCATTTTGGAGGGAAGGGTATTTCCTCTCATCGGTCACAACAATAATAAAACTGATGCTCCCAAGAAATCTACCCATGAATTAGATGCAAACGGATTGTACCTATAACACTGGGACTGCTTATTAAATATGCTAAACAATGAAGCGGAAATCATACTTATCATGGAACAGGAGAGAACCATAGCATTAAGAAGTAGTTTCTTTTACCAAGTATATCCCGTGTATTAGATGGAAATATATTGTACATATTTTGTTATATTGGTTATTGGAAATAAGTTCAGTAATAAAGCAAGATCACACTTTTCACGTAACAGGAGAGCATGATACCAACCATTGCAATAAGAAGCTGGGCTGTACCTTTGATGAACAGTAGTTATGGGATCAACTGTTAGTTGTGGAACGACCTTTATATATTGTTTTTGGTTCATTCCCTGCTGTTCTTTAGCCTTATTTTCCTTGATCCTAGTCATGAAACAACATATTAGTGCATCAGGGCCAAACATACAACAGTAAAGTCTATATTATAACTGTCAGTATAATAAACCTTGTCGTAGTGTTAGAATTTAGTACACACCTATTAAATTTCATTTTCCTTTCAATCTCTTTATCTTCAATCCTGGATGCCCTAGACTTGCGTGCCACAAACCCTCTTGCATGTTTTTCTTGGAGGACCCTGTTTCTCTCCTCCTCATCAGTCCATGGCTGTGAATGTCGGAAAAACAAATCAGCATTAGTTAAATAGTCATAGGGTTTTCCTTCCTTATGCGAAAGAATGTTGATAATATTATACCTGTCTCATGGTCTTATCCTTGTAAAGATTTCTACCCTTTATGAGGAGCGGATGGAGTGGAGGCCACGGTTTGTACCCTTTACTCCACAAAATCTCAATCTACATTGGAATTTTGTTTGATTCTCAAAATAATTTCTGTGAAGATCATTATCATAACAATATTGTAATTCGAGGAAAAAAATCTCGCAAAAGAACTAGTAAAACTTACCGTGAATGTGTGCTGTTGCTTTGCTGTTCCATAGCTTTCTTTAATTATTCTACCTGCATTTGTCCTTTGACCACATAAGCGCTTTACTTCACGAGGAGCTCCTTTCTTCCTGCGCCAACACTCATCAGGAAACATAAAGCATAGAAAATAAATATTACACAAGTAGAATCATGATTGATGACAATAACAGTCAATTTAGAACTTTGGCTAAATTTGGATTACCTTCTGTATATGTTTTGCTCAAACATCACAACATCGCCTTTGCATGCATCTCCTACACCAACAAGTATATAGATAAGAGGCGACAACGAATGCACATGAACGACTGTAGGAAGGCAAATTTTTGTCTGCAACAAGATCAATTCTTATAGGTTGTTTGTTCCAGAAAAGTACTAAAGTTGAGGCCATATCAATGACCTGACCTCATCTTCTGTAAGTACTAGATTATGAAAATCATTTATTTGCTATACAAAATGACATGTATGTACATTTTACGTCTATGTTTCCATGCATTGTTCTAGGTTGAAAGTAATTATTTCCTTTTACCTTTACAGTTCAGAACAAAGCTTGACACTGGATACTTTACCTCTCCAGCATTTTTCACCCTGAAAGTTTGTGAAGCACAAGTGTGAGTACATACATCAATGAACATATAATCAAACAAAGCCAGTAGTCTGCTTGCATTGCAGAATGAAACAATAGAAAGTTCAATTGTACAAAACAGGATAGCACATTAGCATTGTGGTTCATACTCAATATGCTCTCTGATTCGATTTAGGAGCACCTCCTTCTTGCCAGTCAATCTCAACTTGTGCATCCGCAAATATGATTTGCATTCGTAAACCTTTAATTTCTCCAGCTGACCATCTGCACATAAGTACATTGCAACAATGTCCATATCAACAACTATACAGTGACTATTAAATGGAAAAGAAGTTTAGAATGTTCATCCATTAAACTGCAGGTAGAAGCGCATTTAGCAAGCAGATTTCCTTAAAGTGACTTCTCAGCTAGTTCTAAAATTACACTAACCACAGAAAGTACACCTGAAGCTCAGCCCTCTTCTCAAATGACTACAGTGATTTATATTGGATGAATCGTAAATCAAAAGAATTTCCCACATCACTTTCTGTGTGTCTGCACTAAGGGTAAATGAACACTCACTACCTTCACCAAGTAACCTCAATGAATACATCAATCAACAGTTTCCAGATTTTTCTTACATGCTGTTGCGAAGCAAAACACAGTTCTTTGCTCTCAGCACAGATGGTTCTAGCTTCTTATGTCATTTTCCAAATTGTACGCATGCAAGAAAATTACATTGCCGTTCCTCTGTGCACCAGTTTACATTGCCTTGTAAGAAAGAAAGAAAAAGTGAAAACTCACCCTTGATGAGCTTGTCCACCATGGCCAAAAGATCGATATCCTCCTTTTCCATCTTCGGCACAGCTGATCCTTTCCTGCAATTGCGAAATGATTACACAAATTAGCCTAATCCATTTAGCTCCCTTGAAAAGAAAAGAAAAAAAAACACGGTAAAACCTCAGCACCCAAATAGACGAGTGAATGATCAAATCACAAATGTCGCAGAATGAAATCTCGTCTGTCCTTCGCGATCGCACAAACTGGAACAGATTACCCAATCAGAGAAAGGGAAGAAGAGGAAAGGACCCCGCCGCCGTACCTTCCCTTGCGCGCCGAGGCCGAGATGGACATCCGGCTCATCCTGGACCGCAGCACGGCCTCCACCTCTAGGTCCCCATCAGCGTCCGGGTCGAAGGTTGGGTCGTCGTCGGAGCCCGTGTCGGGGTCGCAGAGGTCCGCGAGGCTCGCGACCTCGGACCCCTCAACGTCCCCTTCGTCCTCTTCGCCGCTCTCCACCTCCTCCTCTTCTTCCGATTCATCCTCCTCGCGCCGCTCTTCCGGCGATTGGGGCAGGCGGAGAGCGCGGGGATCGCCGGCAGCTGAGGCGGCGGCCATGGCGGGGTTGTTGATGGGCCGACCGTTTGGGAAGGGGTGGATTTGGACGGGAATTGAAGAGGGTACCGTTTGCGCTCACGTTTTCGTTTGAAAATTGAACTGTGTTGACTTTTTTTCTCCTCGATTGGTCGCGATTCGCGGCCTCTTGTTTTTACCGCAGCTCCTGCTGCTGGAGCTCAGCTTGGGGAGCAGATCCTCTACATAAATGCTTGTGCATTCGGCTCACTTACATGTGGGTTTGGAGATACGTTGGTCTCACATATCAGGGACTTTAGAGGATCCTTTGGTCTTTCAAGAAAAAGAGGATCCTTTGAAGAAAAAAGGCTTCGTTTTCTTTTTTGCGAGGAGCAAAACAAAAAAGCTTCAGTTTTGACAATATACATAATTTTAAAAAGGTAAAACCAACACATTTCCTTTGTCCATAAATATATATTTTTTAAGTGTTGTCTTATGTCAAACTTTTATTTTGAATTACGGAAAACTTTAAATACTGAGAACATGAAAATAATGCTACTATATTTATCATTAAACAGACTATCGTAGTATATAATTATTTTAGTTTAGAACATTATATGTTTATATATATCGCAGGTCAAATTATTCGAAAGAATTGATTTACGATCAAACTAAATAGACAGATGCTCTATATAGACCAATGTAGAGTAATATTTTAAATAAATAAAATTTGCAAAATTAATTAAGTATAGGGTTCTCTATGGCTATTGAGTTATGTAGATAAAGATGGTGCAGCGACTATTTCCTAATAGTGGGTGGTGGCGGACGTAGAGTGGTGATTGCGCCAGTAGCCCTGGGTAGGTAGGAGGGTGATGGGCAGGAATAGTCTTCGGTAGGGAGTGGCACTAAAACTCGTAACTGTGGCCTAGTTTCGAAAGAAACTTAGCTCGACTTGTTCCAATTTGAAATGAGTTAAACTAGCTTTGAAGTTGTTAGAGTTTCAAGCTAGGTCGAACTGGGTCGTGAAGCTAACAAGATAGTTGTGATCTAGAATAGCTATTTAACAACAATAAAATACTATGTTCAACACATTTTACAAAATATTAATAAGAAATAATAATGAGGTTTATCTTTTGTTGATCTGATTTTTCTTGTTAAAAGGTATTTGAAAAAAATAATAATTTGTTCGCATTTAGCTAGTCAAGCTCATTATTCTAACGAGTTAGAGCGGACCGAGCTGACTCAACATGCCACCTCTAGTGGATGTTGGTGTCGTAGTTGGAGGGTTCAATGGTGATGGTTGTCGTTTGTGGGGTCATCGTAATTGGAAAGGTTAAGGGCCTGTTTGGGTGTTGTAGTTTTTCAAAACCAAAGTATTAAGAAACCATGGTTTTAAAACCAGTGCCAAGCAAAACCGTGGTTTAGAAAAAAGAGGGTAGGAGTGGAATTTTTAAAACTACAAAATCGTTGCACTTTTAGCAATACTATAGTTTTTAAAACTGCAAAACCTGTTACATCCAAACACTTCCATGCCTCTCAAAACCAAAGTATTTTGCTAAACCATAGTATTCTTACAAAACTACAAAAATACTTTGCATCCAAACATGGCCTAGTAGTGTTATCGGCAATGCTACTCCCAAAGGCTAGCGAGGGACATGTAATCGTAGAGATTAGTGAAAGCGGCAATTGTGGGTGGCAGATCCGGCGACAATAGCCACAAGAGAAGGGAAGGTGGAGGCCTGCGACAGGGAAATTTAGCCGGATATGGAGCTGAACCGGAAGGCCGTGAGAAGGCGAAGGAGAAGATGGCCAATTTGTCAATTGTTGTCTGGGTCATTATCTGAAAAAAATTTGCTATCCGGATGAAAATGCACAACTTGCGAAGCACCATAGAACCAGTTGATTCCTTGGTCATTACCAACATGTTTAACATACAGAAAATCCAAGGGATTATTGATCAAAGTACACCATATGGTACAGACATTTGCAAAGATTGTTATTAGGGGGCATCCCTTTGAAACTGAGGATTTGCAAAGGATAAACAAATATTTTCTATGAAGATGATGTGGCTACTATACTATCGATACCTTTCCGAGATCACTGTGAATATCTTGCGGCCTGGCATTTTGATTCCAAGGGTATTTTCAGTGTGAAATCAGTGTGCAAGGCGAGCGTGGACAGCGAGGTTACAAATCATGGTCCGAGCTCTGGCCAAACTGTTCATTGCCCGGCACTCAGCCCCTCTTTTCCATGGAAAAGGATTTGGGCAATGCCAGCTCCAAACTTTAAGTGAAGCATTTTGCTTGCCATGATTTGTAATAGTTTACCAATAAAGAGGAAAATTCAAGGTAGAGGAAGGGACATTGACACAATGTGCCTGATGTGTTTCATGCTTGGTGAGGATGCAGGCCATTTATTTTTCAAATGCAAATTCGCCAAGTCTGTTTGGTGAGAATTATAATTGGAAGATAAGCGATGCACTCGTCTTTTGATGTGTTCAAACAAATATGGCAATGGGATGAGGATATACTACTGAATGTTGTGACTCTGCTTTGGGTATTGTGATCAACCAACCCGGAATGACACAAGTGCGGGAGAGCTCTATAAAGCTTCGTGGGGTCCGCCTGCCAGTCTCACCAAACTCTCTCTCTCTCTCTCCTCTCGAGCCCACGCGGACAGGGATGGCGAAAGGCGTCGGGCCCGCGCGCAAGCGGCCGAGACCGCGGTCCACGCAGAGGACCCGCGTCGTGCGGGACTTGCTTGACCAGGACACGGCGGCGAGCGGACGGGTGGAGCCGCACCCGCACCGTCCTCGCTCCTCTTTCTTCAAGCGGGCGCGGCCGTATCACCACGGCGCGCCACCGCGCCTGAACTCGGCGAGCACCGCGAGCGCCCGCGCCCGTGCTTGCGCTCTTGAAGCGGAGTTCGCGGAGAACCCGCCCGCCCCGTTGGTGCCGCGGCCGCCTCCAATTGCGGGAGGAGGAGTGATTCTTGGAGGAGGCCACCCCGGCAGCCACGCCGCTCCAGCACCCGCACGCACGGGTGTGTCCGGGACCGACCCCGGCTTTGTTGGCCCGGCGCCCTTCCCCCGGCATCAACCAGCGCGGCCACCCGCGGAGCGCCGCGGTTTCTTGGTGTCAAGACCGGTGGAGGATCACGAGCGCGGAGCGGGTGGTCTCCCTGCGGCGCCTTGGTCCATGGCGCCGGCCGGGGGATGGCCGTACGGGCGCAGCGCCGCCCAAGAAGAACCGAGCCGCCCCCGCCCGTCCTCCCGCCGCACTGGTGGTGCGGCGAGCTCAGG
>LAPY01000144.1:157013-167586 GCA_000970635.1 Eragrostis tef | reverse complement strand
GTGCCCCCCCCCGCCCGCCCCCCCGCCGCACTGGTGGTGCGGCGAGCTCAGGCCCGCCGGCTCGGGGGACACCAACCAAGAAGCGAACTCTCTGCTTTCTTGGTCCGGCGGAGGGGATGCAGGCCCCTGCACGCGCAACGCGGCAGCACCCTCCGCGGCCTCCTCGTACAGGCCGACTACCATGGGTCCGCGGAGCAGGGCAGACACCAGGGCGTGGCCGCGCCCAGACGAACCCGCTCCCGGTGACGGCGAGGCTGTGCGCAGCGTACCGGCGCACTCGAGAGGAGCCCAGGAATCGGACAAGGAAAGGTGCACGAAGCCAGGGTCCACAGCCTGGGTTCCTGGCTCAAGGAATCCATCCGACCAATTTGGTAAGAGGAATCGGTTTTAGGTACCTCTAGATTTGTCTGTTATACCTGAAGTTTTGGAAGGCGGGTCAATTGGAATGCTTGATTACTCACTCGAAAGAGAGTTAATTTCCTTTCTCAAGGTCAAGTTCAAAATTTCAAGTTAGTTGTTTTACCGGCTCCTGGTCATTATTGCCTCAGTTCATACTCTTTAGATGTCATGGGAACATCGGCATTTCCCATAGCCACACCATCCATTTTTCTCAACTGGTTATGTTGATCCTGATACTGTTTCTGGTTCATTCCCCTGTGATAACTGTAACTCTGATACTGTACAGTCTGTACTGCTGTTGGGTATGATATTGTGCTCAGTTGTGTGCCAGCGGTTATAGTCATTTTGATGCCGGTTCTGTAGAGGATGCTATTGTTCACGACTAGTTCTCCTGTACCCTTGGTTATACTGACGATAGTAATCTTGGACAAGATATTGGTCTCTTGAATTGAAATCCTGGTTTCTTGATCAAGGGGTTGATGCACTGGGTAGTCGGGGTATTTTGTGGATAATGGGAGCCATGATGGTGTGCATTTGCATGCGGAGTCAAATTCCCTCGAGACTGGCATGCAGGTTCACCATGCTCTGTCGCACGGTAACGGTTGTTTTAGTAATCAAATACATGTTCTCTGTAACTTCTCACATCATCATTGTCGTCTTCACAATTGGGGGGCTGCTGTGGGTAATTGGATGTTTGCTGCGAAGTAGAGACATTTGAAAATATTTGATGCTGTCTTGTGTTCCCTGAACCCTGATCCTACATTGTGTTGGGAAGGGGCCTGACGATCTGTGCATTCTTTGCTGTAAGTGCTCACTTATCCCTCCTGCTGTAGAACTGCATTTCGATATTTGGGCATTTGGGCTGCTGGTGGGAATTATTTCGGTTTTGATATTTTGAGTGATGGTGTGAATCCTTGAACATGTGCTTTCTATGAGTAGCCTGTGATTCATTTGCTTCTGCAATCCTCCATGTTGGATAAAGGGACCAGATAATTGACACACTCTTGCTTGAAAGATCTTGCTTCACCCTTTTGTGGAAGCACCTCATTTTGTTGTGTGGGAGTTGCATTTAAAGGTATATGCTACTGCCTTGTATTTCGAGGTTCACCATTTTAAAGGTACATTGTCAGTATAATAAACCATGTCGCATTGTTAGAATTTAGTACACACCTATCAAATTTCATTTTCCTCTTAATCACTTTCTCTTGAATCCGAGATGCCCTTTATTTGCGTACCACAAACCCTCTTGCATGTTTTTCTTGGAGGACCCTGTTTCTCTACTCTTTATCAATCGATGGTTGTGAATGTAGAAACAAATCAGCACCGCCAACTGGATTAATAGTAATAAGATTTCTGCCCTTTATGAGGCCTGGATGCAGTGGAGGCCACGGTTTGTGTCCTTTACTCCACAAAATCTCAATCTACATTGGTAATTTATTTGATGCTCAAAAACAATTTTGTGAAGATCATCCTAACAATATTGTAATTCAAGGGAAAAATGCTCATAAAAGAACCAAAAACTTAGTGTGAATGTATGCTGCTGTTTAGCTGTTCCATAGTTTTCTTCGATTAATTTTCCTGCATTTGTCCTTTGACCACATAGGCGCTTTACTCCACGAGGTGCTCGTTTCTTCCTACATCAACACTCAGCGAGAAACATAAAGTATATAAAATAAATGTCATGCTAGCAGATGATTCATGACAAAGAACAGAGTCAACTCAGAACTTAAAGCTAAATTTTGATTATCTTCTGTAGATGTTTTGCTCAAACATCACAACATCTCCTTTGCATGCATCACCTACAGCAACAAATATGCATTAGGGAGACAACAAATGCACATAAATGGCTGTAGGAAGGCAAATGTTGTTGCCAGCAACATTCATTGTTATAAGTTGTCTCTTCCAGAAATCTACAAAAATTGAGTCCATGTCAATGCTTAGCCATCATGTTCAGGGAGTACTGAAACTTAAAGATCATTTATTTGCCATACAAAATGATATATCTGTGTATTTTCTCATCCATGTTGTCATGTATTGTTCTAGGTTGGAAGTTTTTTTTCCCCCTTCTTCTTTACCTGTACAATTCACAACAAAGCTTGACACTGGATAGGATACTTGACTTCTCCACCATTTTTCAGCCTGGTTGTCTGTGAAACACAACAAAATGGAAGTACATACATCCATCGTTGGACATGGAACATAATGAAACAAAGCCAGCAGTCTGCTTGTATTCTGGAATATCAATGAAAGAAGCTGAATTGTACAAAAAAGGATATAACAGGGTTGTAGTTCATACTCAATATGCTCACTGAATCGATTTAGAAGCACCTCCTTCTTGCCAGTCAATCTTAACATGTGCATCCGCAAATATGATTTGCATTCATGAACCTTTAATTTTTTCAGCTGACCATCCGTACAATGCCACAGTCTCCATATCAATAACTTTATTGCGACCATTAAATACAAAAGAAGTCTAAAGTTTTGATCCATCGAACTGTAGGAAAAAGTCATTTTTACTAGTAAGCAGGTTTCCTCAAAGTGACTTCTCTGCTAGTTTTAAAATTACAGCTAAGGAACATTTTCTTTATTCGACAGACTAAGGGCCATTCTTTATTGAGTATAATTGTATCCCCAGTAACTTATTTTCGGACAATGTATCCCCAGTAACTCATCTATGTGCTTTCAATTTGAAGGGACAAAAGCCTTTGTTCTAATGGTCCTTAGTGTGTTCGTGTTCCCATGAGTCAGTTATACATTTGATGCTTGACATTGGTTCAGGTGAATTCAGATTAGTCACCTCTTCTGCTTCTTTCTTCTGCTCTAGGTCAACATATTTTTTTATTTGATGTTCAGTTTTACTAAATAACACATGTGATTATACCAAGATTGAATTATACTCCCTCCATCTTTTTTATATGACGTTGGTTAGTTTAAATTTCAACTAACCAACGTCATATAATAAAAAACGGAGGTAGTATGATGCTTGCAGAAATGTGAGGGTCTTTTCTCCCTTAGTAGTTCTTGTTATGCACAATCTACCGTAGTCAATGTACCATAGTTCTGACTGTGACTGTGACTCCAATCAAACCAAAGTTCAGGCTCAAGATTAACTGGAGTCTATTTAAATATGTTACGTAGTATGAACAAATTTTACTTGTTCATTTTCCTCAAACAATTATTGAACCACTTTCATGCATGCACTTTTTTTTATAGAAATGACAACAGTTGCTCCGAGTACGTTGTGTATACAAAATGAAATGAAATCGAGCTGCTATTGAACATCTTAGTTTTTCTTGTAAATTCTGATATACATATCAATAATTTTTTTTTGGAATCCTTATTTACATTTGCTACTATAAACCATATTTGCTTGTAAATATATATTAGGTCTGAATTCCACGTGCTCACTGTTTTGTATGATATATACTTCACTTGTACAACAACAACAACAACAAAGCCTTTTTATCTCAAGCAAGTTGGGGTAGGCTATATACTCTACTTTGTAACAAAAAGATAAAGAAAAAGAAAAGAAGCAGTGATAATTAATGTTGCATGACGATGTAGCATAGTCAAACAACAACAAACTTGTCAGCCTTCAAAGGTACACGCTGAAACAAATTCACTGGAATGAAGAATTCTTCATTGTTGAGCACAGCTTCAACTTTTCACCATACATCAAGGTCAGTTTTCCATTCATGGGATGGAATCCTTTAAAAAGTCACCAAGAAGGAAATCGCTGATCCTCGCAAAGAAGGAAATCACTGACAAAAATAGAGAATCACCCTCCTTAGTACACACGATCACAAAAAAATGCAGTGTTGACGAGTGTGAATTCGGATTCAGAACAGTACACCTGGTAGGGCAACAAGCAACATAGATATTTCACATCATCACTAGACGACTTAAATCAGAGAGATTTTTCACTTCATAGGCACCGTTAGCCTCCCTTTGGTGCGTTAAAACCTTACATACTTGCACCACGCCAACGCCAGATGGCTTCTGTCCATGCACATTGCCTATATCTCAATCATTGCTAACATAGGCAACTGCTTAAAGGCTGTCAAGACTGAGGGCATCAGTAAATAATGCTGGGGTGTAAGTCTTCATCAATAAATAATGACTGTTTACAAGAGACTTTATCCATCTTTACATGCAATCAACAATTCACTATCTCATAAAAGTTTTTTTCAGTGAAAGAAAAGTAATATTAGCCAAGGGAACTAAAACTGAAATTATAAGACTGCAGGCAATCAGCTCACCACGGATGCCCTCCGGTAATCATCACGTGATAATCTGATAATCTGGTGTCGCAAAAACTAAAAAGCTAATCTTCATGAATATCATCACCTGATAATCTGGTCTCACTAAGGGCCTGTTCTTTTTTTTAGCCAGATTTTAGCCAAGAGGAATATTGCTATTTAGAGGTACTAAATAAAGTCTAATTACAAAACTAATTGCAGAACCCTGTGCTAATTTGCGAGACAAATCTAATGAGGGTAATTATGCCGTAATTAAGCCATAATTAGAAGATGATTACTGTAGCATCACTGTAGCGAAACATAGCTTAGTTAGGCTCGTTAGATTCGTCTCGAAAATTAGCCCCTATTTGTAAAAAGGTTTTGTAATTAGATTTTATTTAATACTTCTAAATGGTAATATTCTCCTCTGGCTAAAATTTTAGCTATTTTAGCCAAGGAAAACGAACAACCCTTAACTAAAAAGCCAATCTTCACGGTGACTGACCCCTTCCTTGAATAATAATTAAGCCATAATTAGAAGATGGTTACTGTAGCATCACTGTAGCGAAACATAGCTTAGTTAGGCTCGTTAGATTCGTCTCGAAAATTAGCCCCTATTTGTAAAAAGGTTTTGTAATTAGATTTTATTTAATACTTCTAAATGGTAATATTCTCCTCTGGCTAAAATTTTAGCTATTTTAGCCAAGGAAAACGAACAACCCTTAACTAAAAAGCCAATCTTCACGGTGACTGACCCCTTCCTTGAATAATTTGAAAGCCTGCCGAGATTGATTTGCTTGGCCATGGAAAAAGCATTTGTTGCTTTCCTTCCATAAATATGATAGTATCTACAACTAATCTGCGTAACCCATTCTTTAATCATTTGATGAGGTTTTTCATCCTGTCATGCCGAGGTTGCTTTGCTTGGCCATGGAAAAAGCATTTGCTGCTTTCATTCCATAAATATGATAGTATCTACAACTAATCTGCGTAACCCATCCTTTAATCATTTGATGAGGTTTTTCATCCTGTCATCTCCCTCAACACAAGACAACATGCACAGGCTACTCTAGTACCCACTAATGGATACCAAAGTCTCCGAGTATTGAATTGTGGGGTAGAGCCAATCCAAACCGCCAGGTATATATGGGTTTACAAGTGTGGCCTGCGGATGGACATAGGACATCTGTTGATTCAGGTCGACCACCTGTTCTAAAGATCCACTTTCTGTATTGTACCTATAAATACGAGTTAAATTCAGACATAGATATATAACTCCTTCATAGGCAGAGAAAGGGATCAAGTTGAAGAAGGGACATGGTATCACAATGGTGAAATACAGCAACCATTTTGGCCGCCGGACACCATCATCCTCTGTCATCCACAGTTGCACGGTCTGCGTTTGAATTTGGGCATACCCATAGCATAACTTCCCAGCCAGGTTCGTCAAGTTGCTGCAAGTGTCTGTCAACTCCATGCAAGGCGGGGGTGGGAACACTATGAACCTCTCGTCGTGCAAGTTGAAGCGCAGAATTGTTTGAGTGGACAGATTCAAGGCAGCACCCCAATAGATAGCACCCGGGAGGCTGACCGGTGTCATGGACTTGACAAGGTATGGCGGATCGGCTACCGGTTTCCATGCCTGTGATCCAAGCACGAAGATCTCACACCCAATGTCGTATTCTGTCATGTCGTCATTGCAGTAGCGCCAAAAGCACCTCACCACCTTGTACATGCCAGTTGATGTGTCCACACCGAAGCCAACCTTTTGGAAGGTATAGGAGTAGTCCGGCGAGCCGGATGGCAGCAGCACGAGCTCCTTGGTTGCGGGGTTGCACACGAATATCTGAGACAAGGATGCTGCAGGAACCACAACCAGGCCATCACAGTGCATTGGCAGCGTAAAACTGCTAACGCCTGCGGACCAGAGCCTCTCGTGCAGGAGCTCAGCGGTCGTACCGTGCCCTGGATAGGCGAAGAACCTGATCTCGCCCATCCGCATGCGATGCGTCATGTCCTGAAGAGGCAGGATAAGCATAGTTGGCCGACGAGCCCTGGATATTAACAGCTGGCAGCGCTTAAAACGCCGGCTGCCAATTGTGTCGCGCCAGGACTTGCACACGGACTTGAAACGCAGCAGTGATTTCACGGGGAGGCGGAGAAAGACTTCCTCCAATATGTCGTCCGGGATGTCGATGGCCTCTTGGGTGCGTTGCCGCTTGGCTTTAGGTTCACGCAGTCCTTGCATTGCACTCTGCCACTCTCTGTTACCACGTTCCTTCTCGACAAACAAACGAGGGCTCAAAATGTCTGTCCTGCATCTGCAACAAGAACACCTCAATCATTTTATTGACATGAATCCGATTCCGATGCCCACAAGGCATCCTCAAACAACCAAATCCGAATCAACTACTGCTGAACAATATAATTAGATTCACAGTAAGATTTTGTCAATCTTAATCCGACTCTGTGGAGTAGCTACCAAAGCCAGTTTTTTTTTTTTTTTTTGAAGTGAAACGGGACAATGTTCCACTCTTTGGAGATAACGAGTTCGTATGTTCCAGAAAGCGACATGATGATAAGTTTCTGCAAAAAATCAGTAAAATTGAATAAGTCAAGCTGGGTGAAGGGTGATACGTACTTGAGTGAACTATATCCGTCCATTGGAGTACCGGGAGCTGCTCGTCAGATCCATCGCCTGCGCCGTCAGGCCGGCCAGCAGTCTCCATCGGAGATTGGGGAACGAAGGCGCCGGGGAAGGGGCGCCCCGACTGCGCGTGATTCGTGCGAGAGGCAAGGGCGGGGCGATGCAGGAGCTTTGGCCAGGACTCAGGCGGCACCCTTGTCGCGTTTGGAGAGGGGCCGCCGCCAGGCTGCATCGACGGCAAAGATGTACGCAGATATTTTCATTCAGGCAGTTGAAGATTTGGTTCGTAAGTCTTTGCGAAGACATTTCGTCTAGAATTTCTGAATGGTTTTATTTCTCGTGCGGAATTTAGGACCGTGGATGTACATCTGGTTTTCGGTGTATCATTGATCCGTATATTTCGTCTCGCAAGTCTCTTTTAATCTGTTGCGTTTTGTTTTTGTTATGTGGAAAAAAGATGTCAAACTAACCAAACCGATCACTCTCGGTGAAGAAGTGGAAGAATTTCTGCAATCCAAGAAACTTAGTTCCATGAAGTAATTTATTTTCCATTCAGAAACCAATTCTTTCATATGTACATTGCTCTGTTTCCTTGAACACACGAGACAAGAACAATTAATCCCCTGTTATGTTATCTGCCTACCTCCTACTCTGACTAGTACTACTTGTGTGCAAAAGCTGTGGGTTCAGCGCGCGTCTTCTCTGGTTCACACACATCACAGCGCGAGCGTGAGCTCGTCACGGTCCGCGCAAGCGCCGGCGCGGAGGTACGGCGCCGCGCGCGCGGCGGCGACGCGGCCCTTGCGCTTCTCCATGAACCGCTGCAGCGACGCCTTCCTCGCCACCGGGATGTCCGCCGCGGCGACGCGCACGCCGCCGGCGGCGACGGCGCTCCTCCTCGGCTCCTTGGCCGTGGCGCCTGCCCGCCGTAGACGATGGTCAGCTGCTGCGCCTGCGCGGGCCCGGCCTCGGAGTCTTCCTGGCCTTCCGGCGCGCCAGCGTCGACGTCGGCGCCCGGCATGAGGGCGAGCGGCCGCACCGGCCGCGCGCGAGCCTTCTCGGCCGCCTTCACGTCGAACCGGCTGGTCGTCGTCGCCGCGGTCGATGTTGCTGCCGCGGCCATCGCCGGCGATGCGCTGCTGTCGTCGAATGGTTCTTTGTCGTTGGTTGTGGGGGGAGGACGATGAGCAAACGAAACGATGGAAAATGAATTTGTTTGGGCTTCCGTGTTGGTTGGGAGGTCTCTCTGGTTTTATAGGCGCGGGGGGGACTCGTTGGTGTGAAGCCGCGCGGCGCGGCGTGTCGTCGGCACGAAGAACACGTGAAAGGTGTGGGGAGAACAACCACCGGGTCGCGCGGTAGACGGCGCCATGCGCAAGCGGACGACCTGGCGTGGCCGACTGGCAGCCGTGGACCTCGTTCTGTCAGGAATCGCGCGCGCTTGAGTTTTTTTTGTTTGAAGGAAAGTGACGGCCGGAGACTGATCACGTCGTGCCGCGCGTCGCCTTGCCCATCTGTGGCTGGGGGCTGACTCCTGGGCCTAGGCCGTCAGATCGAAAATCAAGGGCGTAGATGCTCACCACTCGGGCACGGACCGGTTAGCAAAATTGCTTGTCCAATAAAATGGAGGTCATCATATTTCTTTTATTTATTTTTGTGAAACGAGATATTTATTTTCTTTTTACTACGTAGCGTCCTGCCTCCTCGAGGCCAGGCCCAGACACCTGGCAGCTCTCTAGAACCTCAAGAATATTCTCACAGACCAACACGTCTTTTTGTCCTCACTCATGCGCACCCGGAAACGACTTTCCGGTCGGTCATCCATCCTGAAATTGCTTCAGGCTAAGTACGCTTAACCTCGAAGTTCTTTCAAAATGAGCTTGTAGAAAAGAAGTTGCAACTTGTTGACATAAGTATTCTATCAATCCTATTAAATCTTAGGCTGGGATGTCACATACTACTAGCTAGCGATGGTCATGTTGTGCTGATAGACCAGCTAGTGCCAACACATGGGAGTCGACGCACAGGAGAGTAGCTTACAATGACGGTGGGCAGTGGTGTGGATCCAGCACCAATAACGTGTTGTGGTAGAGTAACAAAAAGGAAAAAAGAAACATGAACTACTCGGATGTTGTATAAAACATGATTTAGGATGAAACACAATCATCGGACGAGTCCCACTAACACGATTGTCTTCAAAACTGTGCAAATTCAACACACTACTTCTCTCGCAAAGGAAAAAAAAAAATCAACAACAC
Source organism: Eragrostis tef (assembly GCA_000970635.1). Classification (NCBI taxonomy): domain Eukaryota; kingdom Viridiplantae; phylum Streptophyta; class Magnoliopsida; order Poales; family Poaceae; genus Eragrostis; species Eragrostis tef. The sequence continues at coordinate 158,044 of LAPY01000144.1, read as the reverse complement.
TACTTGTTCAATGAATAAGGAGAGACAAAAGGAATTTAACTACGCAAAGAATGCTATATTTCCCGGAAGACGGTGCAGCACTAGCGAGTCAATACAACAGGGGGCGATGCTGAATCTCTCTGACCGGCTGGGTGGTAGTTCTGGAGATCCGGTGGTTGACCAGCCAAAATTCTGCAAATCAGCCGCCACAAAGTTGAAACTTCGCCGATTTCGCTTTTTGAATCGTTCCAGATCAAAGTCACGTTTAAATTAGGCGGGGAGAAATTCTATGTTTGCTTTGCTGCCGGTCTGCCACGCGACGTGTTACCCTGCCGGGGACATTCTCAAAAGCGTTTTCGGAGACAAACCTGAAGTAGGTATGCTGTGCGACGGAAGCTTCCGATAGACACGCCGGTGTGGCGAGTGGCGAGCGAAAGCGATGGCGTACTTGTAATGTATAGCCGGTGCCAAGAAGTTTCGCGGCTGGTTGTGAAACACGCCCGCGCTCGCGGCCAACAATTTGCATATTAGCCTTTGACTTGGCACTGAGTTGCGCTTGCGCGCATTAATCAAATTCGACAATTTTTGCTTTTCGCGGCAAAAAAACAGTTTATCACCATTCATGTTTCAGCCAACGATTTGGCGTAACTCGATTCAGTAACGAGATGTTCTTCCTGTACATCACACACTGTCCCTACGCGAGTAACGCACGCACGCACGAACACACAAGATCTACAGCGAGAGCGCGAGGCTGTCAGGGCAGGCGTCGTGCCCGGCTCCGGCGCTTCTCCATGAACCGCTGCAGCGACGCCTTCCTCTCCACGGGCAGCACGGCGTGCTGCCGGGGCGCCTCTTTCGCCGCGGCCGCGAGCCGGAACACCTCGGCGGCCCGGTCAGCTAGAACGTCGTCGAGGACCACCACCCGCCCACCGTAGAAGATGGTCAGCTGCGGTGCCGCCGGTGAGGGCGCCGGCTGCCGCTTTTCTTGGGCTGACGACGACACGTCGGCGCCCGGCATGAGAGGGAGCGCAACAACCGTGGCCGCCGGGCGC
>LAPY01000144.1:95278-105813 GCA_000970635.1 Eragrostis tef | reverse complement strand
TAGACTAACGAGAAGGTAATAATACATTGATTATTTGGATATATCTCTGATTTAGAAATGGTAGATCCCAAATCAGTACCAGTAATCTTTTCTTTGGCTGGAGGCAGATTATGACTCTTATTTTGCGACAACTGAGTAGATTGGCATGCAAAATAGTACTAGACTAGCCTGTTTTTCTTCAATTTACAATTTTTTCGGTTTGCATGATATAAATATTCAGTTCTCCAAATACAATGTAGGTATAATTTGCATATGCATGGGTTTCTTCTGTTTTCATTTTTTAACTGTTCACGACTTCTATAGCTAAGGATTTATAATATCGGTACTCATGAAAATATGTTGACAAAAGGAGTCTCATGGTGGTTCACAATGTGTCTTAATGCTTAGCATTATATCTCCATGTTTGCTCACACTGGACATATTGATTATTATCATAAGTATCACTAAGTTGCATCGATGGACATATTCCATATATATGTGTAATGCTAAGACCAATAAAGACTATGCCAAGACACCATTGAAAATTATATTCAAATAGACAGATTAAATTGCTTCGAATTACTTCTATTGAAAAGCTTAATTCCAGTTGTTTGTAAATTTTGAAAAGAATGTTATTTTACTAGAACACTATATGGAAGAAACCAAACATTTTCAAATAAAATTTGAAAATAATTTATAGACTAAAATCTACTTTTTATATTTGAAGCCTGAATATAATTGTCAAAATTTCTGCCTTAATGCATACTTAAGCTTCATGAGTTTAGTATTGAAATAGTATTGTTTTTGTAAATTCACAATGTCAGAACTGTTAAAAAATTTTAAATACAAATCAAGCATACCGAAGAAGTTTCTTAATTATAACATAAATCTTAGAGTTAGATAATATAAATATGCTTTATATATTTAGAAATAATTTTGAATGTACAAATTAAAAATAGCTTCCACTCCTATCTCCTGAAATGTTACAGTTTTTTTTAGACGGTTACTAGTCCGTGCAAGCGCACGGATTGATAAGCTAGTTATTCTAGTGGCGGGGCCAAACTAAAGACGGTGGATTTTTGGCGCGCGTGGGCTGGGCAGTGGCATATGGATGGATGGACGGATGACTCACATTCCCAACTCAGCGGCCGGTCGGTTTGGTTTAGGCGGACGGAAGAGAACATGGTATCCTCACATTTCGGCCGGGCGCCAAAAATAGCTAGCAAAATCGCGTGCAGACGGGGCTTTGCGGCTGCCATTGCTCCGTTTTCTGCGGCCGCACCGGGGTTTGCAACCCGCTTTCGGCAAGGCGAGCGGTTGGCGCGTGCTCGCCGAAAACGAACGGATTAATTAATTGGTGGCGTATCAATTGGAGTCTTCCTTTAATACTTTGTGGTAGGTCTGATCTGTTCCACAGGATTGTACTTGTTTGATCACGTTTTTATCAGATCTCAATATTTGGTTCAATCCTATATCTCAGCACTTAGTTCAACTCGTGTCCCGATCAGAGAATCCGGAACAACTAAACGTGAATAAAAAAGAGGAAAGGTGGTCGCCAGTTACATTTGGCAGATTTAGTGGAAGTGAAAGAAGCCATGTACTTTCAGCCCGTGAAAGAATTCTCCTGCTAGGCTAGTACGGAAACAACCCATGTGATGCCTCTTTATCACCTCCTTAACTAGTAGGCATGGAAGCAAAATAAATATTATTGCAGGCACATGAGGTGGATATGAAACAATGTATCAAAAAAAAGATTGTCCATATGCTAAGAGAAGAATAAAATCAAATGGTACCATAGGTCCAAAAGCACACCAATTCCTCAATAGTGATGGTAATACTAGATACTTTCAATTAATAACTAATGGAAAACAAGAAAACACGGATTTTTAAACTTGAGATGGATGCCAAATAATTAACGGCCAAATAATTAACGCAGTTGAAATCATACATAACAAAATATTATCAGGATCTTTTTAAACCTTAGATATAGTGAAGAATATGTTTGTACCATAGAGACACATTGTGATGATATCCTACATGCATGTCTGTATTCTTGAGAATAAATTGTCAAATAAGGAATATGTTCAATAGTCTCAATTCCAAATCAAACACAACAAAATATCTGACGGTTTCCCAATTGAATTTTACCTGATATTTTGAAAGGTAATAACAAAAAATCTAGTGGTCATATTAAATGTGTTTAAAAAGGAACATTACCTCGACATAGACTAAACTTTGAAAAATGCTATTATCAAAACACAAAGATGTGACTCATATCAAGCCATAATGACACGGTTTTTGACAAATCATCTAGATTTTCTCCTACATACGCTTTGGTTGTGGTCGCTACTTCAAAACAAGTGAATCCATTTACAAGCTGCAAGCCGATGGCTGGAGAGCACTGCAGTAGAGATTTTGCATGGCATGGGTAGAGATTTAGAAATAGGTTATGTCAATTAACATTTTTTTGACCGCCTTTCTTTTGCTCAAGGTCATGTGGTAGACGGATTCTATGCCTTAGTGAAGACTTTGTAATAACTAGGAGACCATATACATCGCTTGATGTATAGAATGGGATCTTTTCATTTGCATGATGAAATAAACTCCTTTATCTAAAAAAAGTGCATCTCTAAAAAGGGATTTCTCTCTCTCTCTCTCTCTCTCTCTCTCCATGTCTCTCTCTCTCTCGACTAGATCCTGGTTCCCTAGCTATCTGATGGGACTCTAATTTGCGTGTTAAATAAGAAGAAAAATTCACACGATGGGCTTAGAAGAGGCACATGCCGTGGGTTTATCAAGAATCCATCAAGTTAGCGACAAGCGTATATGTACGCGAGGAGATACACGATCATGGGCCAACTGCACGTGTTGAGAGACTAAGTTTTTCACATTTGGCAGCTGTAAATTTGCTCATGTATATTGTAATAAAAAATTCTATTTAGTATACAAGTCAGTGAGCTGTCAGAGTCAGAAAATACGACAACTACGCCGACCGAGCGGAGAACGACGACGTCCACGAAACGAAGTTCCAATCCACGGCCGCGCGTCATTGCCACGGCAAGAAGACGAGGAAGGTCCTTGTCCATCCTCACTGCATCAGCGCGGGCATTCCCCTGGGATACCCAGCCCGAGCCATGAGCCGGCATCTTCTTCTTCTACTACTGCATTCCCCTTCTTCCGGCAGGAAGCACCGTACGGCGCCCGCGCGGCGAGCCTATCCTGCCTCTTCTCCATGAAGCCGGCGCGTCCTGCTGCGGCATTGCGGAGGCGACGCGCACGAGCGCCTTGGCCCGGTCCTCCGGCACGTCGTCGAACACGACGACGCGCCCGCCGTAGAGCGTGAGCAGGCTCCTTCGCTGGCGACGGCTCGACCTCTTCGTTGGCGATGTCCGCCCCCGGCATGAGAAGCATCGTGCGCGACGTCTTCGCGGTCGCAGCATCGGCGGGGACCGCCCGCCGGTCTCTGCAATCCGCCGCTGCTGCCATCTCGCTTCCACGAGACCACGACCCTGCAAATTCAACTTATTTGCTCTGTGTTTTACTCTGAACGAATGGAATGTCGGTCCTCTCCTCCATCAGGCTCGACAGGTGAGATTTTATAGGTTTGGGATTTGGGAAACCGGAATTGGAGGAGGGCCAAATTAATGACGGTTGGGGTTGTTCGCGCGAAGAAAACGTGCCGTTTTGCAGCGCAAAGAGGCTCTGGGTTTCTAGCGCGCGTATATAAAGATGGGCGAGACAACTCACGTTGGCCGGCCGGCTGGCTGGGGCTCGCTTCCGGCACCGGCGCACCGCGAGCGGAGTTGGCGTGCTAGCTCAAAACGCACGGGTTACTTTGTGATCTATTCCACGGGTCTGTATACTCCCGTGATTAGATCTCAGTATTTCAGTACTCAATACAACATGTTGATCACGCTCGTAATCAGATATCAGTATTGAGTTCAACTTAATCACGCCCGTTATCAAACCTCAGTATAGGTTTTTTTCTTTTTTTTGGCCATTAGACCTCGGTATGGTTCAACTGGACCAAAGGCATTTCTTTTCTTTCAAGAGAAGAAAATTCTCTGTTGGCAGCAATCTATGCTTCACCGGAACAGAGTGAGGATTATGTATTGGCAAGAAACCAAACAGCTACAGAGCTTGGAAAAAAAAATGGTCCTAAACTACAGTCAGCAAATGTAGCACTTCATTTGTCCTGTTTCATCAGAAATAAGCCATGTTATGTCTCATTGTCTCACCTCCACAAATATATGAATCATGAGCGTATATATATGAGTATGGTTATGACTCAGAAAACTGCAGGCTCAGATATATATGAGTTCAAACTACACCTAAGGAGGAAGTATAATTTTTCAAATCTGAAATAATCAGACTGTTGCAACCATTGTGATCATGTGACATCTAGATTTTTATCCTGTTTGATCATAGATGGGAGACTGCAAGTATTGAAGCTGATTTTTTTTATTTGAGGAACTAGTATTTTTTTTTTGAACGGTTGAGGAACTAGTATGGAAGCTGATTTTTTTTTTTTAGAATTACAACGCAGACGCTCACAACACGCACGCACACTCACCCCTATGAACACACGTACGCAAACCCTACCTCTATGAGCATCTTCGAAGGAATGAGTATCCGACAGATCTGGAGATTCCCAAAGTCACCAAAGACGCCTCGTTGTCGACAGGAACGCCGCTTACCACTTAACGCATAACGCCGGTAAATCCTAGAAAACTCGCCCTCACCGGGAGTCGAACCCAGGACCTCAAAGGTGTTACTAGGGTGCCTTAACCACTAGGCCAAGGCCCCTTTCACTCCTGTTTGATCATAGATGGGAGACTGCAAGTATTGAAGCTGATTTTTTTTATTTGAGGAACTAGTATTTTTTTTTTGAACGGTTGAGGAACTAGTATGGAAGCTGATTTTTTTTTTTTAGAATTACAACGCAGACGCTCACAACACGCACGCACACTCACCCCTATGAACACACGTACGCAAACCCTACCTCTATGAGCATCTTCGAAGGAATGAGTATCCGACAGATCTGGAGATTCCCAAAGTCACCAAAGACGCCTCGTTGTCGACAGGAACGCCGCTTACCACTTAACGCATAACGCCGGTAAATCCTAGAAAACTCGCCCTCACCGGGAGTCGAACCCAGGACCTCAAAGGTGTTACTAGGGTGCCTTAACCACTAGGCCAAGGCCCCTTTCACTCCTGTTTGATCATAGATGGGAGACTGCAAGTATTGAAGCTGATTTTTTTTATTTGAGGAACTAGTATTTTTTTTTTGAACGGTTGAGGAACTAGTATGGAAGCTGATTTTTTTTTTTTAGAATTACAACGCAGACGCTCACAACACGCACGCACACTCACCCCTATGAACACACGTACGCAAACCCTACCTCTATGAGCATCTTCGAAGGAATGAGTATCCGACAGATCTGGAGATTCCCAAAGTCACCAAAGACGCCTCGTTGTCGACAGGAACGCCGCTTACCACTTAACGCATAACGCCGGTAAATCCTAGAAAACTCGCCCTCACCGGGAGTCGAACCCAGGACCTCAAAGGTGTTACTAGGGTGCCTTAACCACTAGGCCAAGGCCCCTTTCACTCCTGTTTGATCATAGATGGGAGACTGCAAGTATTGAAGCTGATTTTTTTTATTTGAGGAACTAGTATTTTTTTTTTGAACGGTTGAGGAACTAGTATGGAAGCTGATTTTTTTTTTTTAGAATTACAACGCAGACGCTCACAACACGCACGCACACTCACCCCTATGAACACACGTACGCAAACCCTACCTCTATGAGCATCTTCGAAGGAATGAGTATCCGACAGATCTGGAGATTCCCAAAGTCACCAAAGACGCCTCGTTGTCGACAGGAACGCCGCTTACCACTTAACGCATAACGCCGGTAAATCCTAGAAAACTCGCCCTCACCGGGAGTCGAACCCAGGACCTCAAAGGTGTTACTAGGGTGCCTTAACCACTAGGCCAAGGCCCCTTTCACTCCTGTTTGATCATAGATGGGAGACTGCAAGTATTGAAGCTGATTTTTTTTATTTGAGGAACTAGTATTTTTTTTTTGAACGGTTGAGGAACTAGTATGGAAGCTGATTTTTTTTTTTTAGAATTACAACGCAGACGCTCACAACACGCACGCACACTCACCCCTATGAACACACGTACGCAAACCCTACCTCTATGAGCATCTTCGAAGGAATGAGTATCCGACAGATCTGGAGATTCCCAAAGTCACCAAAGACGCCTCGTTGTCGACAGGAACGCCGCTTACCACTTAACGCATAACGCCGGTAAATCCTAGAAAACTCGCCCTCACCGGGAGTCGAACCCAGGACCTCAAAGGTGTTACTAGGGTGCCTTAACCACTAGGCCAAGGCCCCTTTCACTCCTGTTTGATCATAGATGGGAGACTGCAAGTATTGAAGCTGATTTTTTTTATTTGAGGAACTAGTATTTTTTTTTTGAACGGTTGAGGAACTAGTATGGAAGCTGATTTTTTTTTTTTAGAATTACAACGCAGACGCTCACAACACGCACGCACACTCACCCCTATGAACACACGTACGCAAACCCTACCTCTATGAGCATCTTCGAAGGAATGAGTATCCGACAGATCTGGAGATTCCCAAAGTCACCAAAGACGCCTCGTTGTCGACAGGAACGCCGCTTACCACTTAACGCATAACGCCGGTAAATCCTAGAAAACTCGCCCTCACCGGGAGTCGAACCCAGGACCTCAAAGGTGTTACTAGGGTGCCTTAACCACTAGGCCAAGGCCCCTTTCACTCCTGTTTGATCATAGATGGGAGACTGCAAGTATTGAAGCTGATTTTTTTTATTTGAGGAACTAGTATTTTTTTTTTGAACGGTTGAGGAACTAGTATGGAAGCTGATTTTTTTTTTTTAGAATTACAACGCAGACGCTCACAACACGCACGCACACTCACCCCTATGAACACACGTACGCAAACCCTACCTCTATGAGCATCTTCGAAGGAATGAGTATCCGACAGATCTGGAGATTCCCAAAGTCACCAAAGACGCCTCGTTGTCGACAGGAACGCCGCTTACCACTTAACGCATAACGCCGGTAAATCCTAGAAAACTCGCCCTCACCGGGAGTCGAACCCAGGACCTCAAAGGTGTTACTAGGGTGCCTTAACCACTACAACTTCGCGGCCGGCCGGCTGGCTGTGGCTCGCTTCCGGCACCGGCGCACCGCGAGCGGAGTTGGCGTGCTAGCTCAAAACGCACGGGTTACTTTGTGATCTATTCCACGGGTCTGTATACTCCCGTGATTAGATCTCAGTATTTCAGTACTCAATACAACATGTTGATCACGCTCGTAATCAGATATCAGTATTGAGTTCAACTTAATCACGCCCGTTATCAAACCTCAGTATAGGTTTTTTTCTTTTTTTTGGCCATTAGACCTCGGTATGGTTCAACTGGACCAAAGGCATTTCTTTTCTTTCAAGAGAAGAAAATTCTCTGTTGGCAGCAATCTATGCTTCACCGGAACAGAGTGAGGATTATGTATTGGCAAGAAACCAAACAGCTACAGAGCTTGGAAAAAAAAATGGTCCTAAACTACAGTCAGCAAATGTAGCACTTCATTTGTCCTGTTTCATCAGAAATAAGCCATGTTATGTCTCATTGTCTCACCTCCACAAATATATGAATCATGAGCGTATATATATGAGTATGGTTATGACTCAGAAAACTGCAGGCTCAGATATATATGAGTTCAAACTACACCTAAGGAGGAAGTATAATTTTTCAAATCTGAAATAATCAGACTGTTGCAACCATTGTGATCATGTGACATCTAGATTTTTATCCTGTTTGATCATAGATGGGAGACTGCAAGTATTGAAGCTGATTTTTTTTATTTGAGGAACTAGTATTTTTTTTTGAACGGTTCACGAACTAGTATTGAAGCTGATTTTTTTTTTAATTTAGTATTGAAGCTGATTCTTTTTTGAGAATTACACAGTACAATGCAGACGCTCATAACATGCACGCACACTCACTCTTATGAACACACGTATGCAAACCCTACCCCTATAAGCATCTTCGAAGGACTGAGCACCCAGCAGATCTGGAGATTCCTGAAGTCATCAAAGGCGCCTCGTTGTCGACGATAACGCCGCTTACCACTTAACGCATAACGCCGATAAATCCTAAAAAATTCGCTCGTAGGGCCAGCCGGATGAATGAAACGTGAGCCCTGAGAAGCGAACCAAAGGCCTAGTAGGCCTGAGTGTATACCGCTTCAGCCTTCTACAAAGCCCAGAATTGTAGGGCCTTTCTTTGAAGAACAAAAGGAGCACTGCTACAGGTCGACTGGAGCGTCCAACTTCAACAAATATCAGATTTGGGCCATTAAATCTTGAACCCACACATTCACTTGTCCGTAGATTATTAAGGCAGTCTAACAGGAGCCCTACTAATCTAGTCGGACCTATATAGTATTTTCGAGAAAAAATGTGCCAAACCAAATGTGCTAGTAGAGGAGCCCATTTTTTTTTTCACAGAAAGTGCAATTATCGTGCTACATTCAGATCTTTGAAATTGGTATAAAGGACACAAAAGAGACTGTTGCAACCATTGTGATATGTTACATGAAGATTTATCCCGTTTAATCATAGCTGGGAGATTGCAAGTATTGAAGCTGAATGAAATGTGAGCCCTGAGAAGCGAACCAAATGCCCAGTAGGCAGAGTGTTACAATAGGTCTTCAAAGAAATGCCCAGTAGGCAGTGTGAACCCACACTTCAGCTTTCTACAAAGCCCAAAACTGTAGGGCCTTCTTTGAAGAAAAAATATGCCAAACCAAATGGGCAAGTAGAGCAGCCAATTTTTTCACAGAAAGAGCAATTATGGTACTTCATTCAGATATTTTAAATTGGTATAAAGGACACAAAAGAAAACTACATCTAGGTCCTTGTAAATTGTCATGAGATTTGGTACCTTTAGATGGGGATGCAAATTAGTTGCCGAAGAGAAAAGGCTCCATCCGAGAACTTGAGGGATATTAGTTGGAAGAACTTATGCCAAAGACAAGCAACAATCATCGCCTACGATCAACCTACCAACTCCAGCCGTATTTGTAATTCTTGTGCCTGCAGACCAACTCCAGCCGTAATTGTAATCCTTGCCCTAACATCATCAATTAAAACCGATAGACTACACGATTGTTGGTCACTCCGTATTGTTTCTCTCGCGTGAACATATATGTTCGTGGAACAAGGACGCGACCGAGCTAGTCTCCGAAGAACACCGCCACGGCGCATTCGTACTGGCACTTGTCTCTCTCGATCGTACTAGACCAATTATAAAGACAAGCACGTCTCGTTCCGTTGGGCTCCGGGGAGCGAGACGGCGACACTTGTCGTGCGTGTGGCGAAGGTAATTAAGCAGCAAGACGTCTGGCGAAGAATTTCAATGGCCGCGGCGCTGAGAGCGGGAACGCGAGAGCTGGGATGTGGGAATCTGCCGGCGGGGTGCGGTGGGCAACGTCGACGCCTGCGTGCTCGAATTGGTCACTTCCATCCACGAACAAATCTCACTATCTTCCATCCACGACGCAGGTAGAAGACGGCACCTAGAGAGAAACTTCACCACCGATCGAGAGAAATTAAGTCCACTCTATTCGCATCAATGTTTTAAATAGCCGACTATAGCCACCGCTATAGCCTCTGGAGAGACGAGGGGCTAAGCTAATCTCTGTTTAGCGCTAAGCCTCATAGCTCGCTATAGCCACCACTATGGCTGGCTAAATTATAGTAATTTAGCCCGCTAAACGGTGGTTTGATGAAGGCATGAAGCTTTTCATGATCTTTGGAACTCGAAATGATGATTTTAGCCAACTAAATTAAGGTGTTTAAGACTTTGAATGATGATACAATGAAGCCATCATCCTATTTTAGCCTATAAAATTTTTTTGTGTCATGTTTTATGCTTAATTATTTATTAATTTTTTAGTGGTATTGTAAAACCGCTAAATGTCTTAGCTCGCTATTTAAAACATTGATTTGCATGCATGATATTAAAGGAAACTGCAAGCTAGTACCCCTGATCGCTGCCTCCCGGCATCAGGATGTTATCCATGATCTTGTAATCATTTTAGTGCAATGAAAATGTTCGGGTAGGCTTCTTTAGCCACCCGTTGATTACTCGAAAAAAGAGAGTTAAAATTATATGCTTACTATTTTTCAGCAAGAGAATGGGGCAAACATAATAAGCAAACTCTCATGTCTGAAACTTGTACTATAAGAAACACGTACTACATCAAAACAATGTAATGAAATCTGTAGTAGGGTCATGTGTCAAGCAACAGAACTCGAATCTTCAAAGTTGGTAGCAAAACACGCATATGAGAACACGAGAGAAGGTTAACCGAACTACCTCTCCGGCCTTTACGCTCCTTCCTGTAACTCATCACCTTTTTGACTGAAGAGAGTGCCAAGGGCACCAGAGTCAACATAGGAAATTGCATGTAGGCTGGAAAGGCACGGGAGATAGTAC